>CM060952.1:47173066-47453066 GCA_030765055.1 Mantis religiosa | reverse complement strand
CTGAGCAAATTTCTCTCTCTTCTTTTCTAGTTTCACGACGTTTTCGACCCATATCTACTTAAATAGCAGTCAACGGCTTTGAAAACAGAGATGGAACTGTCAACGACAGCGGATGAAACAACTGCATAATAAAAGGGAAGGGTGTGTGTGTGTGCGTGCGTGCGTGTGTGTGTGTGTGTGTGTCAGCGAGGCACCATACCTAGGATCTTTTTTACTAGACGAATACTTGTTTGACATCAAATGAAACATGATTTTAAATATCGTAGAGCTGTTTACTAATTAAGCAATATATGAACCCTAATTGTGTTTTATTTTAAATCTAGATATCAACCGATGTAAGGAAAATAGTTATTGTTCGTTTCTTATCTATATTTTTCTGATTGTGCTTGTTATATTCTATGTGCTATGATTAAACGAATACTTTTGGAGTATCTGTATATACCACTAACTTTTGAACTCCCCTTCTTGCGTTAGTTAGCACTAGGTCTGTTCAAAGAGTGAATATGTCCTCTGTGTTCGTGAGGATGAAGTTAGCGTTTCTTACATATTTTGGGTTGTCATTGGCTGCATACAGATCCGCTTCGCTGTATGTAACTGTCAGTTCGAACCGTTACGCGGTGACGTTCACGTATGGCACCGGGCAGTGACGTCATGAACCGAGCAGTACGTTGAACTTTCTCAAAATTATAAGCAACATTTTTCTGCAGCACACATGTTTGCTAATAACTAAGGTCAAGGTTGCTCCCCCTCGAACTATGGACTTCAGCGTCATTTTCACTTAGCACCTTTGAAACGAGCAGTAAAGTACCGCTGTTGCTTGCTCACTGTTTTTTTACAATATTTGATGTCATAGCAGGCTCCCGGAATCCTGCCGCCTCTATATCATTACTTTCTCCACTACATTGGAGTAAGTACATATTTTATTCTACCCAAAAGTCGATATATCTTTTAAATATATGAATGACGATGAATGAAATGTATAAATGATGCTCAAATGAGCCCATCGTCCATGAAGCTTAGAGTTATGAGGGTCGTTGGATAAGTCTGCCAAGAAAACAAAGAGTTTTTTTTTTCGAAACATCTCAACTTATTTCTCCATTGATGGCTATACACTTTGGTCCAGCATGTTCCAGATTTTTCATCCCGTCGCAAAAATAGGTTTCGTCAAGGCCTGCAAAATACTCGTTGACCGTGACTATCACTTCTTCATTTGATGACCAAGTCAAATTTTCAACTTTGGGAACAGAAAGAAGTCACTTGAGGCTAAGTCTGGTGAATAAGGTGGATAAAGAACAAATTCAAAGTCCAACTCATGTACTTTCGCCATTGCAATCGACGATGTGTGCGATGGCGCACTATCCTGGTAATAGAGCACTCTTTTGCGTTTCAATCTCGGTCACTTTTCAGTCAACTCATGTTGCAAACAATCCAACAATGAAGCATAATAAGCTCCAGTTATGGTTCTGCCCTTTTCCAAGTGGTCTATGCCGATTATTCCTTGAGAATCCCCCCCCCCCCAAAAAAAAAGCAGTGGCCATAACCTTCCAGCTGATAAAATGTTCCTTGCCTTCTTTGGTACACTTTCCCCAGCCTTTATCCATTATTTTGACTGCTGTTTTGACTCTGGTGTGTAATGATAGACCCAAGTTTCATCCACGGTCACAAATCGGTGCAAAACGTCTTGCGGATTGCTGTTAAACATCGCCAGACACTCGGTAAAAGTGTTCCTCCGGATGCAGTTTTAGTCGACAGTGAGCAATTCCGGCACCCATCTTTCACACAGCTTTTTCATTGCCAATTTTTCATGCAGGATATTGTGCACACGCTCATGCAAAGGACACATGCAATCCACACATTTTTTGGTAACAACTTAAAATCTCACAAGAATTTCCTATCTGTCACCACTAAATATCAATCTATGTAAAATACTATTGCTAGGATTAGGATTAGGATTTCATTACGGAGGGATTTCGGTGCGTAGGCCACCATGCTAGGCCTACTGTACCTATGCCCCTAAGTGGGACACCTCCGGGAGGAAGGATGAGGCGAAGGTGACGGAGAGTGGCCGGCCCAAGAAGCCACGAGAGTACAAAGGGCAAGAACCCTACGGTTTACTTAGAAACTTCCCCCGACAGGCAGGACAACGGACACGCCCCCTTACTGCGGGACGGCAACGAGCCCAGTAGCCGAGCCCTAAAGGTCCCTTGCTGGCGTTCCCGAAATGGTCCCAGCAGGGTCCTACAGTTTACTTGGATAGAGACTTCCCTCGACAGGCCAGGACAACGGACACGCTCCCTTACTGCAGGACGGCAACGAGCCCAGCAGCCGAGCACTAAAGGTTCCAGCAGAGTCCCTACAGTTTACTTGGATAGAAACTTCCCCCGACAGGCCAGGACAACGAACACGCTCCCCTACTGCGGGACGGCAACGAGCCCAGTAGCCGAGCCCTAAAGGTCCCTGTCTGGCGGTCCCGAAATGGTCCCAGCAGAGTCCCTACAGTTTACTTGGATAGAGACTTCCCTCGACAGGCCAGGAGAACAGACACGCTCCCCTAGTGCAGGACGGCAACGAGCCCAGCAGCCGAGCACTAAAGGTCCCAGCAGAGTCCCTACAGTTTACTTGGATAGAGACTTCCCCCGACAGGCCAGGACAACGGACACGCTCCCCTAGTGCAGGACGGCAACGAGCCCAGCAGCCGAGCCCCAAAGGTCTTTGGATGGTGGTCCCGAAATTGTCCCAGCAGAGGAGCGGAGACCGGCAACCGACCTACCGGAGGAGGAAGTAGTTTTCCTCAGGACATATCATCCTGCCATGCACCGCCGAGACACCCGCCGACACTTCTACCCTGTAAGAGAGCACCAGATGAGAGATGATATGAAATGATAATGGAGATGAAATGGAGGGACAGGAAATTCGGGGGATGTAGATAACCTACCCATCATTCGCCTAGCGACCCGGGAAAACCCCCGAAAAGACCATGGGGGGGGGAGAATTTGGGCTACAGACGAAACCACCTGAGCTATCCCACTCGGTAATACTGTTGGTAATGTTATTTTAAATTTGCATCCTCCAACGTTAAGTCATGTCGGACGATGAATGAAATGGTGAAATACTCATATGAGCCCAGAGACCATAGCGCTCAGAGGGTTGTTTTTTTCCAGTTGAGGAAAAATCCATTTATGGATTTCCACTGTGTTGGAGGGCACAGTGGAGTATGTGGGCTTCACCTTAAGGGTACTAATCCTCTAGAAAACCTCCACCGGATAGGGAGGGAGAAATGTGCTGTGGTACCGCCTAAAGCACCCGCGCATTCCAGGAAGTAATCATAGCTGTCTCGCAGTGCGATTCAGCTGAGTGGGTTTCTGATACAGGGATACAGGCTTGACACTGAAGCCCAGCCTAATCCGCTGCCTATTTTGGGTGATTTTTGGTAGGATTCCAGGTGTTATTTGTTAGGAAGATTAGGGTAATTTATGACGCCATTACTTGCATGCATGTCGGTGATAGTCTATTATACCTTAAGGCTATATAAACTAAACCTAAATGTATATATAGTTTGCATTATCGGCATTGCCTATAATAGTCAGTTGTTATTATCTGCCTTTCAGCATCGTTAAAAGTGTGTGAAAGCCTTCTCGTAGTCCATGTATCTGCTTGGTCAATATTTGAGAGTGCGCTTTGGCGGGCGGCCTGCTTATACAATTGCAGGTGCGAGCCTGTGCCACTCACGAGGGACTCTGCGAGGGATCCTCTTTCCCCGGGGCCGCCTTGGCCAATGATTGGCGCAAGGTCTTGAGGGCTGTGGGAGGGCTGTGTGTGTGTGTATGTGTGTGTGTGTGTGTGTATGTTTAACTCTGATCAGCGGTGTAAACATCTGGATAGTTAACTAGGCTATCCAGATATTGTTATGTCTTCCTCTGGCTCCCCGAGATTAATTGCTCTTTCAAAAAGAGACAGTGGCCTTGCGTGTTTATCCTGTGTTGTGTCGTATTCCCTCAGTTCCCGTACTAGTTGATTGTGGTGTTTGTTCTTCTTCTCGAGTAAATTGAAGCCGAGTCTTTTAATAAATTGCTCAATGGAGTGCAGTTTTGAACTCCTCGTGGATTTCGCATACCGGAGCGAGTGGTGGTAGCCTGGTGATAATACGAAGTATTTTATTTTGCATTGTTTGCAATCTCTTAATGTGCGTTTTGGCTGCATGTATCCACACGGGGGCAGCGTATGTTGGGATGGGTCTAATAAGTGTTTTGTAGAGTGTTCTCCTCATCTCTAGTTTTAGTGAACTGTTAGTATTAATAATTGGGTACAGTTTATTTAATTGGGCATTTGCTTTCGCTCTTACTGTGTTAATGTGTTGTTTCCACGCAAGGCCCTGATCCATTGTTACACCTAAGTAGGTAATTGTGTCCTTCCATTCGATTTTATCGTTCCAGAATGTTAGTGGCATTAGCCCATGTTTGTTGTGGCGGTGCTTGGTTCGTTTAGTAAATATTATTGCTTGGCTTTTCCACGCGTTTACTTTTATGTGCCATTTTGTGAGCCATGGCTCTGGGTTAATCAATGCATTACGCAGCCTTTTGGCTGTTATTCTAGGTGCAGTCGATTGTGTGGCTAGTGCTGTGTCGTCGTCGTATAAGTACCTATCTACTCTCACTGTTTCCGGTATGTCGTTGATGTATAAATTAAATAGGACTGGTCCGAGTAGAATACCTTGAGGTACTCCTGCCCTAATGAGTCTTAATGAGGAGGTTTCGCTTTCTATGCTTGTTCGGAAAGTCTTATCAGAGAGATAATCCTTGATGGTAGCTACTAAGGAGTCCGCGAACCCTAATGTTATAAGTTTCCGCAGTAGTCCAGCGTGCCAAACGGTCGAAGGCCCTTTCATTGTCTAGTAAGATGACACCTGTCGATGAACTAGTATTGAAGCCTTTAGTAATTACCTTAGAGTTCCCCGATATTCGTCTTTCAGGATGAAGGAAAACCCCGAAAAAACTTAATCTAGGCAACTAACCCTGACCGAGATTCGAACTCGGGATCTCTTGAACATGAGGCAAACACGCTTTCATCTACGCTACCGAGGCGGACATTGCTAAGGCTACTCAAATATAGTCACAGATTTATTTAAAGGCGCCACATAAAACAAAAGAATAAACTTTTCTTCACACGCTACAGAGATTTCACGTGATAAAATCTGTCAGCTTTTTTTAATTTACGTCCTCCAACATTAAGTCATATCGGAGGATGAATGGAATGGGTGAAATGATGTTCAAATGAGCCCAGGGTTCATAGAGATTAGAGTTATCCGACATTCGTCTTTCAGGATAAGGGAAAACCCCGGAAAACACCTTATCCAGGTAACTCACCCTGACCGAGATTCGAACTCGGGACCTCTTGAACGTGAGGCAAGTTAAGTTAAGCCCAGAGGTTTCACTCCCATTAGTCTTGAACCCGTAGGAACAAGACCCGGGCCTCTTTCAACCAGGGAGTTATCCGAGCTGACCCAAAGGGCGCCCGGCGTCCTCCGTGGGGCTTTCCGTAGGGCAAGACCTTGATACCTAACAAGCCCCCCCCATCTGGTCCTGTGGACTCAAGATGGGATGGAAGTGGATACGCCACTTACGCGCGCCAGCACCAAAGGTGAAGACTACCGAAAACCTCGGTGGGGCCGCCTGGTGATCTAGCACACCTTCTACTAGCTATGCTGGCTAGTACCCGGGAGAATTAATGGCTTCCCTCAACCCCGTCCGGAGACGTACCTGATTCCCACGGGTATCAGGACCACTGCCCCCTCGAGTCCATCCCAATCCGAACAACTCCCGAAGGAGGGGCTCAGATGTTCGGCCCGAGGTCCCTCTAGTAACGTCAGAGGTACCACGAGTGCTAAGGGTCCGCAGCGCCCGCACCACGGCAGCTGAAGGGGACGGATCCCCTCCCCTACGGGAGAACGTGAGGCAGACACGCTACCACCACGCTACCGAGGCGGGCAAAATCTGTCAGTGCTTCCTAACTAAGAGTCGCCATTGCTTCCGAAACCTACGAAGCATGGTATTCAAGGTTACGAATGCGTGAGTGCAGAAATATTTAGTATTGAATAAACTCTTGGAACTGTCCAACTGACCGCAGCACCAAAGGATGTTCGCCAATAAATTTGAAAATGTATCCAGAGCAAATCATCCGGTGATCTGTTTCATGATAGAAGTGTCGGCGCTTGTCTCGGCAGCTTGGGTCGGCCGCCCTGTCTCCTCTCGCCTCATTCTTCCTCCCGTGAATGTCCCACTTGGGGCGATAAACCACAATAAACCACAGGATTCGGTGCCCAATCCCAAATTGCTTTGAACTCATTGCTTCCTAAAAATCTGGTTTACAATTTGATAAAGAGTACAAGTCATTTTGTAACATTATGTTATCTAATCTTTCAGAAAAGTACAAACCATCGTAATTTATGTTATTCTGTGTTAAAGAAGACGTAGGATATGAATCTATTTCGCAATGTTGACAATTTATTTCTGTTAATTAGTATTATGTAATTGATAACTTGGCATCTGAAATGAAATAAAAAGAATGTAGCTATAGGTTAAAACGTTTTAATCCATGACTGTAATTAAAAGCTGTGCTTAGGTTACCAGGAACAACGAAACAAATGAAGTTAATACGACAGAAATGGATATTTACTGCGCCAGTATATTAAGTAACCACTTCAATATTACACGTAATATGCAACAAAATACATCTGGAAACTTAGCTTGGAGCAAACGTTACTCCCTTTCTCGAATGGATTGCGGATGGAAGAGTGTTCCGTTAATTCTCCGACCTGTCTTCACTCTGAAGGTCACTGCAGACCTTGAACAGCAGTGCTATGACCTGTTTGCGGCTGCGAGGCGAATGAGCCCGTAGCGGAAGAAGGAATTAGAGCCTGCTGTAGAGTGGCAGGTCAATGGCAGCAGGCGAGCTGTTGGTGATCACGCGATAATCTCCATTTCGCAAGTCAAACACGGTTATTTGCTCAACTCTGCCGAATCTTTACCCACAAGGTATTTAGTTACCCTGCCGCGGTAGCTGTTTGGAAGTGAGGTAATTTAAAAACGTAGTTAAATACAGTTGAGGTATGATTCTGTCTTAAAAACGTTATGCCTGATAGATAATACGGCCAAGGGATCAAGGCGTGCTGACCTTGACTGTCAGAGCGAAGCATTTGCTTCGTTCTCTGTTTACTATAGGCAGAGGCAAGAGTTTTGGTTTTTAACGATATTTTCGCGAACTTTTCCTTTTTTTAGCGATAAATGAGAAAATGTCTATTATTTTTAGTCTGCAAAGAAACATTTACATTTATTTCAATTGCATAAATATAACTTTAATTTAACATCTATGACTTTATAGCATGAAGCCAGCCGGCCCTCGTAGCCATGGTTGCTAAAGCGTATGTCTCTAGCGTTCCGCCGCGTAGAGGATCGCGGGTTCGAGTCCCGCCTTGGGCATGGGTATAGTGAATATTTGTGAAACTAGGAAAACAGATAAGAAAATTAACGGATATAATGGAAAAAATGGTTAAATAAGAAATACGCTAGAGGTCATGAAAGAAAATGTTTACAAATTTAACGAAAGCAAGATAAAGTTTAACACTTAACAAAGCCAATACAATGACATCATCATGCACACTGAAATAACAGCTAAGCGGTGCAACAATAAACTGACACCACAGCACCTGACTGGTCCGTGATACTGAGAATTGTTTGACGTATGCTAACTGGAAATGTTTATTGGACAGCACACCGTGCTGACTAAAGGTACTGAGAAGGTACTGAACTTCCAGGAAGCTACTCTGAGACATTACATTAACATGAAAATATTGTACCTCATGGCTTCATGTGTTCCGAAAGGCCCTAAAGTTAAAAAACCAATACAAGCTATGCCTCACTGAGCACCACCCAGATTTAGAAGCTAAAAGTGTTCCCGTTGCCTGTACTGACACGCTGGTCTAGCTATTTTGATGCAATTGTCCATTTCTTTTCTAAAAGAAAAGCTTTCAGTTCCTGCGCAAACTTTATTAAACGATCATGTTTGCGATGCCAAGTGCTGCAATATTATAAAGGTACAAGAGCAACAATATTTGTTTCTGAAAATTGCAGATTGATAACAGATCTAATATTAGAATTTCAGTTAAAAAAATAACTGTGGCTCATCTTTTTATCCCGAACTAACTCGCTGAGAACCAAATGTGAAATATTAGAGAGTGGTCACTTTGGAAACAGAGTAAGTGCACTTGTAGATCATATCATGGATCCCAATGTTAGAAAAGCAGTAGAAGAGAATCTAAAAGTTTGCCGCCGCATGACTTTGTCCAAATTAAACTCCATTATGGAAAAGAAACTGATGATGTAATAACTATAAAAGCTATATCATTTGTTTGAACCTTCTAGGCTAGTTACTAAATCAAGTATAAGTAATTTAAATCATGTAATGGCATCATTTAAACAACTAAATGCATTTAAAACCAGCGGTATTACTTGTGATTCTGATTTGCTTCTTTATTACAAAGAGCTTTGTGACATTGTTGAACAGCAAAGCCATGATGGTAACAATAACAGATTAGATGTAGTAACAGCACTCTTAGCATTGAAGGCAAAGGCTGATTCTTACCGCAATTTCTGTAAAAACTCCCTTCAGTGTCTTTGGTTGCCGATGTCAAACGCTGACAGTGAGATATTTTTCTCAACATATAACTTAGTTGTAACAGACAAAAGAACAAGTAGGAAAAGCGAAGATATCACACCTTGATGTAGTGCTGCAGTTTGGCGATGTCTGATGTATGGTAGTTGATCTTATTCATGTTACCTACTATCTGCTGATTTCAAATAAAATGTTTTATTTTGGGAAAAAATGGGTTTTAACAGTTGTGCTAGCCTAGTTACCTGTCACTTTTCATTTGAGCCATGTCATTACTTATTAATTCTTTCCAAAAATTTGCGCGAAATTAATGCGAATTTATGGTAAAAAAACACAAAACACTACCAATTAAAATTATTAATACGAACTTTATAAATGATTGTCACCACAAAATCTTGTCTCTGACTATAAGGGTACGAGATATATTACCCGGGACAATGAAATAGCTTGAGCTTTGTTTATGTTGTGATGACTGGCTATTAAATTATTATTATCCTGCTGCTCAAAACGTTATATGGTTTTATCTTTGTTAATAGAAACCTTTTAGATAATAGGTGACATCTCGATGTTGCAGGCCTTGATAAACACCACTATTAAATACAAAACAGTTCTTAATTGTACCAATCCATGCCAGTTAAGGGATTTTCAAGTGTCACTGTATGTACGAGGGTGGTCTGTAAAGTTTCCGACCTCAACATGAAGATGGCAGCACTCGTAAATAAAAGCTCGTGAATTTCGTTGTTCGTCTGTTGACAGTTACTCACCAAAGTTTCAGCCATTTTGGACGCTCAGTTGTTATGCAAGAGTCGTTTGAGTGAGTTGATGTAAGTGTTTTCAAGAAAATGGACAAAATCGAATATCAAACTGTCATTAAATATTTGTTTTTGAAAGGCAATATGCCTACGCAAATCAAAGATCAGTTGGATTCTGTGTATGGGGACTCTGCACCATCATTTACCACAGTGAAATTTTGGACAACCGAATTTAAACGTGGCCGTAAGAGCTTGGGAGACAATGAACGTTCAAATCGTTCAAAAACTGCAACTACCGAGAAAACATCGCCAAAGTTAACCAAATCCTGTTACACGACCGTTGAATTAAAGTGAGAGAGGTAATAGAGCCTATGAATATGTCAAAAGAACGTATTTGTCACATATTAAATCAACATTTAGATATGAGAAAGCTGTCCGCGCGTTGGGTGCCGCGTTTGTTCACGTTAGACCAAAAACGTATTCGAAAATTTCCAACGCTCTGTTGGCGCAGTTTAGGCGCAATAAATCCGAGTTTTTGAGCCGATTAATGACTGTAGATGTAACTCGGATACACCATTATACGCCCGAAACAAAAATACAGTCCAAACAGTGGACTGCAAAGGGGGAACTGGCTCCAAAAAATAAAAAGCAAACACTGTTGTCTTTTTACGGCTGGGGAAAGTGATGGCGACTGTTTTTTTTTGGGGGGGGGTGGGGGATAGTCATGGAGTTATTTTAATCGATTATCTTAAAAAATAGACAACCATTACAGGAGTATACTACGCATCATTACTTGACAAGCTGAAGGCAGAACTTGCGGAAAAACGGTCACATTTGGAGAAAAAGAAAATACTGTTTCACCAAGACAATGCACCGTCTCACACCTCAGCGGTTGCAATGGCGAAAATCCACGAATTACAGCTTGAGCTGCTTGACTATCCGACTTACTCACTAGATCTAGCCCAAAGTGACTTCTTTTTGTTCCCTCATCTGAAAATTGCACTCGGAGGATAAAGATTTTCGTCAAATGAAGAAGCAATCACCTTCGTGAACATTTTTTGCAGAGAAAAACGCCGAGTACTATTTGGACGGGTTACAGAGATGGGAGAATCGCTGGGAGAAGTGTATAGAGTTACAAGAAGACTGTTGAAAAATAAAAATAGAAAAATGTCTTGTACCCGCAGGGGGAGGGATGCGTCCCTTTCAGCTGCCAAAGTGCGGGCGCTGCGGACCCCTAGCACTCGTGGTACCTCTGACGTTACTAGAAGAACCTCGGGCCGAACATGCCGAGCCCCTCCCTCTGGGAGCTGTTCGGATTGGGTTGGACTCGAGGGGGCAGTGTGTTCCCGCCACCCACGGGCAATTGGGTACCTGCGGCCAGGCTACTGGCCGCCCGGAGGGGTTAGAGGGTTGCCTCATAAGTCCCGGAGACTAGCCTGCAGAGCTAATAGCTGGTGAGCTAGACACTGGCGACCCTACCAAGGTTTTTTGGTAGCTGGTTCTATCAAGGACCGGCGCGTAAGTGGCGTATCCACTTCTGTCCTGTCTACCGTGTGTAGGCGGGGGGGGCAGTTTATAAAATAGGTACTGTCCTACGGTAAATATACCCGAGAGGCCCGGGTTCAGGTCCTACGGGGCCAGGACTAATGGGAGTAGATCCTCGCATTTAATTAATGTACCTTTATTAGGTCGGAAACATTTCAGGCCACCTATGTATAAGAGCTGTGGGAATAAGGTAAATTAGTTGCGGCTTTAGCAACAAAAAGAAGCAATGAAACCTTTTTGTGCCGATATCGACAGATATCTTTCTCATAAAGGATTTTTTACTTCAGATTATGAGGCAAGCATGTCTGTTTTATGTGTAATAAATTATATCGCCAATGGCGAATATAATAATAGGGTAATATCTCGTTTTGGCCGATAAGATACGCCGATTCCACTCTCTCTATAAATAATGATATTACAATATTTTCGAGTAGATCAGCATAATTCGGAATGGGGCATTATACATATGAGGGCTGTTCAATAAAGAGTGATCACAATTTCTTTTTTGACAACGTACCTTTACTCATCCTCATAATTTTGATGGTTCTTCTCAAAATAGTCTCCCCTGAATGTGATGCACTTGTCCAAGCGTTTCTGCCGGTCTTCAAAGATATGCTGGAAACCATTTTTGAGAGATCCTTCAAAATCGCCTCCGCAGCCTTCACCACTTCTTCTGATGATGGATAATGCCTCCCACGAAGGCGTTCCTTGAAGTTTGGGAATAGAGAAAAGTCACATGGGGCTAAATCCGGACTATAAGGAGGGTGAGGGATGCACTTCACGTTAAGTTTTGCAAGATATTCAGCAACAACATCGGCAATATGCGGCCGCGCATTATCTTGGTGCAGCATCCAGCCTGCTTCATGGAAATGTGGTCTTCTGCGCCTGATTTGGACTTGCAATGTTTTCAGGACATCCCTGTAGTATTTTCCAGTTACTCATGTGTGTGTGCAGTTACAACATGCTGATAAACCATTCTATGAATATCAAAGAATGAGATGACCATAACTTTCCCAGCAGAAGCAATCACTTTTGCATTTTGGGGGGTTGGTGATGAAGGAAATGTCCACACTGAGCTTTGGTGTTTGCTCTCAGGATCAAAATGATGTAGCCAAGTTTCATCAGCAGTGATTACGTTTGTAAGAAACTCCGGATCTTCCGCTAACATCAACTTTAATTGCATGTTACCTCCATCGCAGCAGTAGGCGATACTGAACATGTCTGTCGTCTTTCGGGATAAGGGAAAACCCCGGAAAAAACCTTATCCAGGTAACCCACCCTGACAGAGTTTCGAACTGGGACCACCTGAACTTGAGGTAGACACGCTACCATCTACGCTACCAAGGCAGGCATCAGAAGCAAAAGACATCTGATAAGATAGTTATAATATTAGAAATATGTCTTTTTGGGTGCTTTTATTATACTAACCGAAGTGTCTTTTCTAAATCCATAGCTAACAGTATTTTGTGTATTTTTCCCCACTAGGCAGCGTTTGATCTTGTAACGCTTTTTATATATTTTGAATTCGTAAATCATCATATTTCGCCTCGTTTCTCAGTTGTACTACCCATAGTGAATGGAAAAGTGTATGAGAATAGGCTCTCTAAATCACTATCGCCGAATCAAAGTATAAAATAATATAGGAGAAAAATATTGTCGCCAGGCCATTGGAGGCGGCGCGGGCAACGAGATCAAAGAAACGGCAGCGCAGTGCGGAGATAAAAGCTCGCTCTCAAACATTCTGGTTCCAGCGCAACAAGGTGTCACCATTTTGAACAATTAAATCGGTTCTGTAAATTATTTTTATTAATGGAAATTAATTGTTCTTTCACACTAGCCGAGTGTAGGACGCACTATGAAAGGGTAGAGTCAGACTGAAAAATTCAAATCCATAGCCGGGATTTGAACCACGGATCTTCTGGTTTCCGTCCAGCCGCTCTAAACCATATAGCTACTATAGCCAACGTGCCAACATGACATTAAGTTCTCCAACTGACTCGTGTTTCTCCCGGTAAACCACTAGGAGTTCTCATAAACACATGAGACAACTACCTTAATGGCGACGTACTATGCTGTAAGTACTTTAAGGCCCGGGCTTTATAGTTCGGACCACTATTAGGTACAATTAATGGACATTAATTATTTCTTCACACTAGCCGTGTGTAGGACGCACTATGAAAAGATAGACCCAGACTGATTTCGACTGTAAAACAAATCTTCATTGCTACGCATATCAACTTTTTTTCTTGAAAACTGGTCATGATATCCGGACGTCCGAGTTAAAGAGCTCCGAATTAAATGATTTTACTGTATTATAATTGAGTAATATTATATCTTATTTCTAGTTAAGGTCAAGAATGCATACGAAGGATGCGGGCAATTTTATCGCCAACTAAAGCGGCCGGAACCACACCGACGTGAACGTCAACGAAGAATCTGTGTTTATGTTTCCACTTCGGCCTCTTTGATTCTGGTCATGGCGAAGAGCGACAAATTTATGGCACTGTTTGAGTCAGTTCACTTTAGAAGCTGGTTGCGTTACCAATTCGGCATCTTTGATTCTAGTGTTGGGGTAACTTGGCACATTTAAGACACTAGTACCAAACTTAAAGCAGCATTGTTCATATGTTTCTTAAAAAACGAAAAAGTAAAATATGAAAGTAAACTTCCGCCACAGAAAAGAGCAAAGCCGCTCCTTTATGCAAAACTGAAAACCGACGAATGTCCCTTGAACATCTTTCGCAAACGCCGACTTAAACGTGAATCACATGCAAACTGGCTGACAATTCTAACATATATGACTTTACTTTCTTCTTTTCAGGTTAGTTATTGTTTCAGGCAGTTAATTTTAGAGAGGGGCAGATATAACAAGATTATTCAAAATCTAACATATTCTAAAGCTTCTTGATGCATATTAAAACATTTTATTGCAAAATTCAACCAACAGTTGTTTATATCCTCTCCGGATCCGCCCCGAGGCAGATTGGTTTGCAGGCAGTTGACCTCAAAAGACCTGGAAGCCAATGATCTTTACTCATAGCTTTGAATCACTTCCCTGTCTTTGGAATTACCACTGACACACTTTCAGTTTACAGAAGAATTTGCCATGTTATTTTCCACGAAAGAAGGGAAAGGAATCTTTCAAAACCAGGAATTGTGACCACTAGTCTGTCAAAGCTTCCTTTAAAATAAAACTTTGGGTCTATAGATAATTAAAAATATACTTCGCAGGAATCTGTATCTCTATTCAAAACACATTTGTTTTCTCTTTAAATCACTTTGTGCACATTCCTTACTCTACATATCACTTATTGATGTAATATATCACATACAACATGAGTATTTGTTCTTTCTAACAGCTCACTAATTTCTGAAACTAAGCTCTAAAAAAATCTGATTAATGTCAGAAGTGTGAGATGCAAATAAGACAAATCACGTAGGTACTCATAGAACGTTCTATAAATAGCATCTGAGGCACCTTTAATCTCAATGAATGCCATATAACTAAAAAGGACTATAAATGAACTAAGAAATGTTTCTAAAATTTACTTATGTACTAACGCAGATTTAAGAAACTTAAAATTCTTTGAGCAGTAAGCATTTGCGAAATATTTGCGATTTGAACAATTTTTCCCTGCCCTGAAAAGATGATCTGTGTGTAATTGTGTATCTGATTTTTAAAACAGCTATTGTCTTAAGACTGTTACACCGCGTGTAACAAAACATGTATTACATATTGGTATTGCCAACTTTCTCGTATTTCAGTATTTATTTTGGTCCAAATCCTGGCTACCGTATTTTAGTCCCTTATTTCTATTAAGTTATATTAAGTCTTTTCTATTAAGTCTATTAAGTATTTCTATTAAGCATGTTTCTATTAAGTTCTAGCTTTTAAATTAAACTTGGATAGTTCTAAGTTAACATATTCCATGATCATGTGTCAAATGGAAGTACATATTAAGACATTTTACTTGAGCTTGGTTATACATTTAAAACTGCACTTCACACTTGAAGAAAACATGTCAATAGGGTCTTGGATATTCAATCATCCCATTTGATTAGAGTTTAAGTTTAATCAGCTTCCAAAATTTCTTAAGTTTGTCAGTATTATATGTCAGGAAGATAATAATAATAATAATAATAATAATAATAATAATAATAATAATAATAATAATAATAATAATAATAATAATAATAATAATAATAATAATAATAATAATAATAATAATAATAATAATAATAATAATAATAATAATAATAATAATAATAATAATAATAATAATAATAATAATAATAATAATAATAATAATAATAATAATAATAATAATAATAATAATAATAATAATAATAATAATAATAATAATAATAATAATAATAATAATAATAATAATAATAATAATAATAATAATAATAATAATAATAATAATAATAATAATAATAATAATAATAATAATAATAATAATAATAATAATAATAAAAACCATGACGCGACAGTCCATATAGGGCCAAGGCCTGCCAACCTAACTGCCGGCCTCACGTCCACATACCAAGGTAGAGGTGGGCGATTATCCAAGCGATACTGAGAGATGTGGTCAGCATCTCGACTCCCCCAGCCGGAAAATGGCTTACTTATCGTAAGCTCCCACTTTCCTCACGATGCTGAGTGGGTACTGGTCCTGGTCTTAAAATCCGCACCCCCAGGGAAGGGGTTGAACCAGGGCTGCATTCGTAATCAGGGAACCAAAGCATGCTGCCTTAGCCCACTACGACACGGCGCAGGACCTCAGGAAGTTAATGCCTGAAGAAAACGAGTAAAGGCTTTCAGTTCCTTGAAGAAAAATATATGTATATACATAATTTCTTTACTGTTTTCAATTTGAAATTCTGTGTCAAGATCAAATGCAGAAACATATTTTTCTTCCCTGACGATTAATAAATGGGTTGAAGCACGAAACAGAAGCAATGTATATCTCATAAACAGAGTTTATGTGCCCTTTACATGAAGTACTAATTAAAAATTCTTGTAAAAACCAATGAAGCGATGCAAAAGGAGGAGGCTCCATTGAGAAGTATTATTGAAGTATTCAAATATTAATATTAAAATGGCTAAATACAATACAATTAATTTAAAATTATACGTCTGTAATGTAATAAAGTTTGGTAAAAAGCGTGTTTTCACAGAGTGCGTTTCAACCTATCCCTTATTTACATTTCTAGCAGGCAGAAAGATTATGTTTCATGATGCTGGTGGCTTCTACCTCGTGCATAATTATTTGTGTATTAAATCAGTACTTCATCAAATTAGTACAATAACTCCTTCAATCCTCAATTCCATATAGCAAATAGAAAAGAGAACACTACTGAAGCTAGATTAAATTCGACGTACAAATCTAATTATGTTGTCGACTAAAGATAGTTGTGAATTTTATTTAATTTAATGTATAACAAATAGTCACTTCCAAGACCTGGGCGCACAATTGTTTAAGGACCACTATTTGTGCCAAATAGCGCAGCGTCAGGTCCTATCCAGGATGAGGCATTTTGATTTGCGTAAATACCAGTTTAATTTTTCAGATTTAATAATTTTAAAACTTCCTGCAGGACAAATATCTACCACCATGAAGCTCTTATGGTCTTGACAATGCCTAGAATTGTAAAATAAATTTTAAAATGATTTAGGTATTATTTGTAGCCACTCGTGAACCACGTGGAACAGTAAAACCATATATTGGTTTATGAGAAAAAATATACTTCTTTGCATAATCAGACATATGTGCAAAAGGTGATGTCGAAAAACAAAAGCGTGTAGTCGTGGCCACCGTGGCCGAGCGGTTAGACCACTTGTCTCTCACCAAGGCACCCCGGGTTCGATCGCAGGTGACCGCAAAGTGAGATATATGGTGAATAACACGGCGTTGGGGTGGGTTTTCTCTAGGATCTACGGTTTTCCCGCCATCATTCCACCAATTGCTCCATTATCATATTTCCTTTCATCCTACACCACACACACACACACACACACACACACACACACACACACACACACACACACACACACACACACACACACACACCACTTCAGGAATTTCTCTCTCTGATCCATAATTGTGGCTCCCTCATCCGACGTCTAAAATGGATAAGAGATAGAGGACCACAAATGAACGGGTTGCGTCCTATACCAAGAGAACAAGGAAGAAAAGAAACAGTTTTGGAAGAATGATTGTCTAATTTCACTCACAAAAATAAATTTGAACTGTTCAATTTGCCGACCAAAAGTTACACTGAAGCTAAGAGAGAATAAACAATTTCTCCTGGATTAACGGAGGTTCCACATTTATCAATTATGCATGCTTGAAAATACCACAAAAATTCTCAAAAAATGACAGAGTTGAACTTAAGCACCTACAGAAAAGTTTCAAGTTTTTGAATGGGATTATATTCGGATTTTCTTGTAAACAGGTGATTTCTTGAGTGTGCGTCATTTACTATTCCACGTAAAGATAGTTCAAAGTCGGGCGATTTTCTTGACAAAATTCCTGTACCATACAGTAGAGAAAAACAACGAATATGTGCAAATAAACAGCGAATGGCACGTGTAATTTGGTATTTACCGTTAAGTAAATGGGTTTTCGGAGGTTCCAGACGAGTTGACGTATTTCGCAGCACTTTTTAACCATTTCCTTGCTCTTTGTTGTTACCCAAATGACAAAACGTGAGTGTATTTTCTGCTACTGGACTATTTTAAAAGTGGCAGATGTTCCACCAAGTTATGAGTCGACATTTAGCTGAAATGCTCGTTGCAGGGTTAACATCCTCTCTCAATGCAACCACAAGGAAGAGAGAAAAACCAGCTGGTCCTTGACCGCAGCAGAGAAAGCGTTCAAGGTAAATAGAATTACGGCACTACGAAACAAAGTGATTGTAAATCTTAAACGTGATGGTACACCAAGAGTTGTCATTCAATGTTATTTATTTATAAAATTTAATGCTTTAAGTTTGTACGTTTCTCTTTGAGACAAAGGTGTTCACAGAAAGATAGTATGTACTATATGGAAATCAACTCTCCATTTTATAATTAGACTGACATTTGTAACCGCAGTATCAGACAGCGATTAGGAGGTGGCGAATTAATCGAAATCACGAGAATTAAAAAATAAGATAAATTAATGAAAATGCTTTGCTAAACTAATATAAAATATTGTTATATTAATATGAAATTAGAATGAAATTAGAGTAATGATTAAAATAGCGGTTTAATTAAGAATAAGATGGGAAGAATATAATTTAAGACAACTAACATGCTAGAATCCATGTAAGGGAGAGAAAATATTTCTGTAAAATCTAAACACAAGTCGGAGAGACAGGAAGAGGTGACCGTTAGCCTCCTTGTTTAAGGAAAGGTTCAATGTCTGAGAACTATAGCCAGGAATGTGTAGGAACAATAAGGTTTTCAAGATGCGGTCAAGCATAAGACCTAAAAGGATTTACTTTGCTGAGGTGATAACGATGTATACCGTTACAAAGAGCCCAGGGTAGGCATGACCCAACTCACGGTGGGATGTAACGTCAATGAGTTCGATGAGTTTTGCTAACCAATAAAGAAAAATCGAAATAAAATGAGAAACCAATAATAATGTAAGATTTGAGAAATGGGGAGAAGGGTGAGTTATTTTGGTCATGTGATAAGAGTTAGAGTGGAGATCAGAATAAGGTACGAACTGAATCGCAGAGTAGACGAAAAATCACTTCAACAGTCATACTACGAGGGGAAAGATGTGTTAGTGCGCGTGAAGAAGAAGTAGTAAAGATTTCTAAGTCCGAAATGTAGGGAAGTCAAGAATAACGCAACCAGCGTAAGAAAAGCAGCAGAAGAAGTTTATAATAGCAAAGTATTTGCCGTATAAAGAAGTAAGAGAATTCTGTTAGGAAGTTTAGTAACAGGTGGTCACCGCTACAAATCAATCTGAATCAACGAACTTAGTGAGAATCAAATTAAATCATTTTTGCAACGAACCAGTGTATTATTGAGACAGCTGAGTAGCCAACAAACAACAAATCCATTTCCTACAACCATTCACCTGAGGATAAGAGATCTCATAGCTCCAATTAGAACCCAAATCAAAAGTAAACACCAACCAATTGAAATCTGACATGCGGGTATGCCGCATAATGGCGCCCAACGTGGAGCTTCGAATTGTAGGAAATGGGTGAAATGTAACGACGACAACGACGAGGGGAAGTGAGAAGAACGACGACGAAGAACGACTACGAGGAGAAGTGAGAAGACCGACGATGACAACTACGATGAGGACAGCAGAGACTACGAAGAAGACGGCAAAAACAACTAACAAGTAAAATTTTCCCCCAACCAAGAGAGAAGTTCAAGTTCTTTCGACATCAACTGAGCCTACTAGACGACGAGCAGCACGACAAAAATTGGTAAAGACATCACATAAACACCACAGCCGTACAACAGAACTGTGAGTTACACATACTCAATTTATATTTCTTGTAAATGTAATATCGTTCATTGAGATCAATATCTATGTAATGTCTTAGTAATAAGTATTTTGGAAGGGAAATTAGAAAATTTAAAGGGGAAGTTCAATGCTTTTGAGAAATAAGAAGATCGTACAGAATAAATTTAAAATGGAAAATTCTGGGGAACAAATAGTTATGGAGACAGAGAAAGAGTTAGAAGTTGTTAATGAAGAGATAATGGAAAGCAGTGTTATAGGATCAGTAGATGAGGGTGTAAATGGTGTAAGTAGCTTAAATGTAAATAGGAGAAGTGACAATCCTGGGGTAATGGAAAATCTACAAGAGATGTTCCAGAAACTCATGGCGCAAATGACTATTCAGAGTCAATCACTAGAGGCTAAATTAGTAGAACAGAACCAATCACTAGAGGCTAAATTACTAGATCAGAGCAAAGCTATGGACAAAAAATTAAGTCAAATTACAAGCCAAGGGAAAGAAACAGAAGCTAGAATCACTGTCAAAATTCAAGGAATAACAGGGGAAATCCAGACTGTAAAAGAGGCCCTGCAGCGAGAAGTAGGTACTATAAGAAGTGACCTAGAAGCTACCAAATCTCTCGTTGCAGGAGTAGAAAATAGAATAGGGGAGGAAATTAATAAGGAGAGAATAAGATTAGATGAACTGACCACGACACAGGTAACTTTTGTACAAGAGATAAATGACCGGTTTGACACTGTAAACAATAGTATAGCAGCTGACATGGAGAAGTTAAAAGAAAAGGTAGCACGTGTAACAAGTATTCAATCAGAAAATACACAAATGTTGAGGGAGACAGTAAGCGAGATATCTCAAATCAGAGATACTGTAACTGGCTTACAGCTGGGACAGCAAGGGCAGGTACCTGAGAGTTCCAATTGTTCTATACATACACACAATGGAGAGAGGCAGAACGAACAGGTTAGCGCCCCTTCTGTCTCTCCTCAAAACAGCAATAATAGCGAAGTAAATATGCAAAACGTAAATATGTATCCACCAGTGCACATGAATTTTCTAAGCGAATTGCCCCTCCCGAAATTTAATTGTCGCAATGACAACGCAGTACAATTTTTGGCCGACTTAGAAAAGTATTTTGCCATCAGAGGTGTACCCGAGCAATATAAGATGATAATAGTTCAAAGGGCGTTACAATCTGCCGAACTTAATTGGCTACGAGTAACTGTGGGAGAAGGATGCAGCTACGAGTTGTTCAAAACAGCTTTCCTAGAAAAGTATTGGAACGCCAATGTCCAATACCAAGTAAGGAATCAGATAACAAATGGCCGATACCAAGGTAATAATGGAGAGTCTATTACTGATTATTTCCTGAGATATTCGCAAATGAGTAAATATCTACAACCTCCATTACAGGAAGCCGAACTGATTTCTCTTCTCACGCCCCACCTTCCTGAGAACATTAGAAATCACATGGTGGTAGCAAGACCTCAGACATTGAGAGAGGCAATTACATTATTAACAGCTTTACAAAGCGTTGGGACGCAAAATTCACAAAATAGACATGAGAATCGAATGCCAGTGAGAAATCCACACAGACCGTGGAATAATAATAATCATGACGGGGAAAGGGCACACAATCCCCGAAATTTTAACACAAACCATATGGCTACTCGTCAAAGATACGATGCCCACGTCCCGAGGGAATTCCCTAACAACAATAGAGGGAGACAGGGACCACAAAATTCAAATTCATATAATTTCCCTATAAGATATGTACATGTAACTAGGAATGGAAATAGGGGTCACCCCCCATTTCTTCGAAGAGGGAATGCAAGACCGACGTTCCGACTACCAGAAGCTAATAGACAGTATCAACCACGTGACGCTGGTAGAGAGAACAATACAGACAGACCTGAAGTAAGACAGAGGAATCAACTTCTCTCAAGAGAATGGGTGCGTTCTCCTCCACCCACACCGAGGGACGCGGCGCCCGAGGTAGATGAAAGGCCAGATACGACACAGCAGACGGGAAACGACTGCAGGGTGCGATAGAAGACGTCCCGCATCGGACCCGGATGAACACGCTAGTTCTTAATTTGAACAGGGACACAGCTCTGAGTAGGGTGGTACAGAATAAAACAGAAACAGAAATAGTAAACGGTACTCAAATAAACAATCACTTAACAGAATTGCAAGAAGTGAGAGATGCTCCACGTATTGCTGCAATAATAAACAAAGAAAAATGGCACATTACCATAGATTCAGGATCCTCAGTTTCAGCTATAAGTCAAGCATTCTTTTATCACTTAAAAAACAATGGAATGAAATTGCAAACATTGCCCGTGAAAAGTGCATATTGTACTCTGGCGGTAGGTCGCGCCAAACAAAAGATTAATACACAAATGCTTTTGAAAGTCACCATTGGGGAGGATACAATAGAATTTGTATGTTTTGTTATTAATAGGCTATCTGTAGACATTATTATGGGTAATGACGTGTTGTATGAGCTTCAAGCTAAGTTGAATTATCAAATGGAAGCCTTGGAAATCAAAATTAAAGACGTCATAGTTAAAGTTCCGTTTAGCTCAAGGGAAGCAGAAAATGAGATAAGATTGACAGATGAAGAAAAAGAAATAGATGGAGAAACATTTTTTGTAGAATTTATACGAATAGGAGGGATGGAGCTAGTTAAGATGAATCCATTAGAAGCAGAAGAGATGAGAAACTATGATAAGGATGAGTATATAGCTGGAGAAGAAGGGCTTTTAGAGATGACGTCATACGGACTTGGGCAAGAAGAAGCAAGTGGGAGAGAAGTGATTACCCAAACAGATGATTTCCAGGTAGCTGAACATAACATAAACATGAGCTACAAAATAAGAGAAACAGTAGCAAACTCAAACCTTCTCAACGACCACCAAAAAGAGATTTTTTATAACATTTTATGTAAACATAGAAATGTATTTTCGGAACACACTGGGACCTATAGTGATTTTGAGTATGAATTCGAGATACATGATGTTCCCCCATTCAAATATAAGTGCAGACCTATTCCATTGGATTTACAGGAGGCAGTGAACCTTAAAATACAGGAAATGTTGGAAGATGGAATTCTGGAGATATCTACATCAAAATTTATAAGTCCCCTATGTATAGTCAGAAAAGCAAATGGAACAGTACGACTGACGATAGATGGACGTCATATAAACCAATACATTGTTCCGGATAATTTTCGAACCCCAGCAATAGAGCAAATTTTGGCCGGTATTGGGGCACAAAGGTATTTTACTTCACTAGATGTGACCAACTCATTTTTGCAAATCAAGTTGAAACCTGAGTTAAGGCAATATACCTCATTTTTGCTCGGAGGATATCAGTACCAGTTTACAAGAAATTGCTTTGGACTAATTAATTCTGGAAGCGCATTCCTACGGGCGATGCAGAAAATACTCAACACGCAAAGGGAAACATATGTGTCACAGTATGTAGATGATTTATTGATATGCAGTAGAACAGTGGAAGATCACCTTACATATTTGGATTTAGTGCTCGGGAGGCTAGCAAATGCTGGATGAACACTGAATTGGGCAAAATGTAAATTTTTCCAGGAATCAGTTAAATATTTAGGATATATCATAACAGGCGAAAATATAGCTCCTGATCCAGAAAGAGTGGAAGCCATTTTGAAAATACCACGACCTAAGACACCAAAACAAGTAAAACGTTATCTGGGTGTACTTGGGTACCAATCAAGGTTCCTGATAAACTATGCAAAGGAAGCCGCACCGTTGCGAGCACTACTGGAAAAAAATCGAAAATGGCGATGGACTATGGTAGAAGAAAATGCTTTTAAAAGATTACAAAAACTCTTCAGTGAATCCGTATTATTGACATGGCCTGATCCAGATTTACCTTATCTCATATACACGGATGCCTCCATGGTGGCGTTAGGAACTATTTTAGCCCAAGAGACACCGACTGGAGAATTAAAGGTCATAGCCACAGCCTCCCGAGGGTTAACGAAAACAGAAAAAATTGCTTGCATAACAGAACAGGAAATTACGGCTATTTATTATGCCATTTGTAAATTTAGACAATATATATATAATAAAAGGATTGTGATATTCACCGATCATATCAGCCTATCATTTATACGAAATTGCAAATTGACCAGTACAAAAATTGCGAGATATATCCACGAGATCATGGATTACAACCCAGAGATTAAACATATACAGGGAAGTCTTAACATCTTTAGTGACATGCTTTCACGTATAAAGCCACAGGGGAATCTTCCAGAAAATATCAGTAGTAATGGTACAGAATTACCAGTGTTAAAGATGGATGTAACCTTCAGTATAAAATTAACAAAGGAGATGAGAAGATTGTCGGAATTACAACGCCAGGATTGGAAATTAAAACAAATTATGGAAAAGGCATTGCCCATAGATCAAGCAAATTCACAGAAATACGGAGTGCTAAATAACGTATTGTATAAGTTACAGGGTGTTTCCAAACCTGCTTGGAAAGCATATATACCCGCAGCGATGGAAGAGTTAGTGATTTCTGCTTACCACACAGCTCTTATACATGCCGGCGTTGAGAAGACAATGATTTCCATAAGCAACCATTTATATATATTTAGATTAGGCAAGAAAGTTAGGACCTTTATATCTACATGTGACATCTGCCAGAGGGCAAAATCATTAAATTATAAGATAGATCGACCCCCTGTATCCATCACCAGGAAGGAACCATTAGAATTAGTTGCAGCGGATGCATATGGTCCACTCCCTGTAGGAAGAGGAGGATTAACATATTTATTTGTACTTATCGACGTGATGTCGAAATTTGTGAAAATATACCCTCTCAAGAAATTAACAAGTGCAGCATGCGCGAATAAAATAGTGAAAGACTATATAGTCAAATACGGGAAGATGAAAGCACTATTAGTAGATAACGCGTCCATACACCATGGAAGACAATTCGTGCACACCATTCAGGATGCCGGAATTCGCATCTATAATACAACGTCGTACCATCCATGCTCTAATCCAAGCGAGCGCGTACTGAAAGACCTAGGTGTTCATCTCCGAGTCCTTTGTTCATTGAAACAGACTACCTGGCCAGACCACATCAACTAATTGAGTTTATATTCAATAATTCAGTCAATCTAACCACAGGATATGCTCCTATCCAATTGCATAGGAATTTAACACCGGAACCACTAATAGAGGGTGTTCCGGAAAGTATACAAGTGACGACCGAGACAGATCGAGAACGGATCCAGAATGCTGTTAAAAGAATAATGGAAAAAGTAGAGAAAAGAAACGCAAAGAAACTGCGGTATAAGAAGAATTGGGAACCAAAGGTCGGCGACTTAGTTCTAGTGAAATCGTTCGACAAGTCAGATTTGTTAGGAAAGAAGACTAAAAAGCTATATATGCTATGGAAAGGCCCATACCGGATTGAGAAAATATTTGGTGACAGAGCGTATGCTCTAATACACCCAAGAAATGGTAAACAGATAGGCAGATATAACATCTCCCTAATAAGGCCATATCGTCAAAAAAACGTTGTAAACAGTACAGAGCAGACCCAAGAATCACCTGTGTGAATGTGATTGAAATTATATATACGAAGATGTAAAGAATACCAAGTAAAAGTTATATAATTAGTACGGGTAACGTTTTCGTTTGAAATTCAAACACTGCGTGGGAGTTGCAAGTTCCAAAATTCCTGTGCACAAACGAAATTATATTATTAACAACTACAGCTAAATAAAATGTTTTAGATAACTTTAAAGTAGTTTGTGAAATGTAAATATCTCATAAACTCCAGGTGTATTAATGTGTCAAAAGGTAAATACCTATAGTCATTGTTATTGTAAAGGTCACAGACTTTCGCCGTGACATTGTGGAGGAAAATTGAGTGAAGTGTTAAGTGCGGAAAGACAAGACAATAGACTGCAAATGTTTACCAACAGGCAGGTAAACGACACACCTCGTTCCAGGTAGACAAGAGAGGTAACCGTATTTGTGCTTCATAACACAAACATGAATAGCGTGCGGACGTATGTTCTTGCAGTGAAAAATGCAAAAAAAAAAAAAAAAGAAACGTCCCAATAAGGAAATGTAAATATATATAAATCATTGAATGTAAACGTAACATTGTAAGTAGTAATGTACTAGTATTTAAGGAGTGTGATAGAATATAATCAGGTTGATCTCAAGTGAGACAAAAGTAATTCAGTCAAGTACACATAGCTCAATTTGAGCTAGTGAATTGTAAATATTGGGAATAACATGAATGTGATTTTGTTTCTAGAGTATTAACCATGTATAACAGTGTATTTTTCTATGTATGTAATGTACCATGTTGATAAAGATGAGGGAACGGTGACCACCGAAAAATGTTTCAAGTAGGGAATGAGAAATTATAAGATATATAAGGAGGAAATGTCATGACGGGGGTTTGACAAAATTTAAATAATGGGTATTTCATTTTTGTCAAACGGGCATTATGTAACCGCAGTATCAGACAGCGATTAGGAGGTGGCGAATTAATCGAAATCACGAGAATTAAAAAAGAAGAGAAATTAATAAAAATGCTTTGCTAAACTAATATAACATATTGTTATATTAATATGAAATTAGAATGAAATTAGAGTAATGATTAAAATAGCGGTTTAATTAAGAATAAGATGGGAAGAATATAATTTAAGACAACTAACATGCTAGAATCCATGTAAGGGAGAGAAAATATTTCTGTAAAATCTGAATACAAGTCGGAGAGACAGGAAGAGGTGACCGTTAGCCTCCTTGTTTAAGGAAAGGTTCAATGTCTGAGAACTATAGCCAGGAATGTGTAGGAACAATAAGGTTTTCAAGATGCGGTCAAGCATAAGACCTAAAAGGATTTACTTTGCTGAGGTGATAACGATGTATACCGTTACAAAGAGCCCAGGGTAGGCGTGACCCAACTCACGGTGGGATGTAACGTCAATGAGTTCGATGAGTTTTGCTAACCAATAAAGAAAAATCGAAATAAAATGAGAAACCAATAATAATAATGTAAGATTTGAGAAATGGGGAGAAGGGTGAGTTATTTTGGTCATGTGATAAGAGTTAGAGTGGGGATCAGAATAAGGTACGAACTGAATCGCAGAGTAGACGAAAAATCACTTCAACAGTCATACTACGAGGGGAAAGATGTGTTAGTGCGCGTGAAGAAGAAGTAGTAAAGATTTCTAAGTCCGAAATGTAGGGAAGTCAGGAATAACGCAACCAGCGTAAGAGAAGCAGCAGAAGAAGTTTATAATAGCAAAGTATTCGCCGTATAAAGAAGTAAGAGAATTCTGTTAGGAAGTTTAGTAACAGGTGGTCACCGCTACAAATCAATCTGAATCAACGAACTTAGTGAGAATTAAATTAAATCATTTTTGCAACGAACCAGTGTATTATTGAGACAGCTGAGCAGCCAACAAACAACAAATCCATTTCCTACAACCATTCACCTGAGGATAAGAGATCTCATAGCTCCAATTAGAACCCAAATCAAAAGTAAACACCAACCAATTGAAATCTGACATGCGGGTATGCCGCACATTACAACTAAGATGTTCACTATAGTTAGGTGAAACAAATTTTAACACGTTATTTATTCTGCGTGAAGAAGATATTCTAATGTTGTTGATTGACTAGAGTTAGATAATATTGTGACAACACACAAAAGTTCCCCTTAAACTCCTTTATTGTCACTGGAATCGTTAGCCCAATACTGAAGTACAATACTTCCTCTTTTACACAAATACACAGCTTCAACACGTCTCTTTAATATTTCTTTATGTCTTTCTTGTTCTCACCAACTTGTGCTGCTGGTAATCTCTCTGACATACACACACGTTCAGCTCTTACACGGAGCTGCACGCCGGCTCTGAACGCAAATTTGCTCGTTAACTGCTTCACTGCCCGCCGGTCGCCCATCGCGTAGCCTGGAACATAGCGCGCTTCTCTGCACTACTCTGTGGACTCACAGAACTCAAATGACTGATTCGTGAACTGCTTCACTGCACCGATTTCTCACCACAGAGCCGCATTAAATTGACACTCGATACACAGTTATGACTCGAAACACACTTAAGACTCTAAACCCTAAACAATACCACAGCAGGTATCACATCGGCACTTATATAGTCCTGCCGGGCGCAGGAGATTATATCAGAAGTCGAAATTTCTTGAATTATATTTCAGAACGGTCTCGTACGCTATCTGCGCAGTAACAATACGGTTCGGTTCATGGCATCAGCTTGTGATTGTCCTTGAAAGCGTATTAATTCTCACGGACACCTTGCGCGATCGTCGTTAGAATATACGATTAAATTGGTTCCTACTGGATGGAAGCGGATTAGCAACGAACTGTGTTCCAGTCAATGAAGGTGCCACAGCTTGTCTCTTGAAGGGGTGAATATCCGGATAAGGTTCTTCCTCTTCTTCCCCCTCTTCCTCTACTTCTTTCTTAGACACTACAGCTACATACAGTAACCGATGTTGTGGACCAATTATTCGGTCTCTAAATCCAATTAACTACTTATTTGATTTGGATAATATTCTTTCTTTCGTTGTTGGGTCTATCTTTAGAGCAAACTTTAAAAACTTTCCACTTAAAAGTTAACTTTTACATATAAGTCATGCTATTCCCACTTAGATTAATTGTCATTTGTCTACAGACCTCCCCTCGCCAATATTACTCCTTGTGCTTGTTGCATTTTTCTTTTATGTTGACGATGAAGTTTCCAGTGTGCATCATCTTTCTCCAATAACGGTCCTAGATGAAAGTGCTGAGGGCTACTTTAGTGCTGAACTATGAGATCCTTTTCTCTGGGTGAGTGTGATGAAAGAACTATACTGGTCCCCAATTTAGAAAGTGATTGACATTTCGTACGGAGAGAGAGGCGACGTTGCCGCTTATTGCTGCCACGTGGAGAGCGCGATAAGATTACGCGTGCGAAGGTGATTCAGTTGCAACTGCAATTCGTATCATTATTAATTATTTATAATGTTGTACACAAAGACAGTAGTACAGTCGTGGATCTACATGCAAACGCTACAACGTGCAAGAACACATCAAAGTAAAGATCATCGTAACAAAAGAGACATACCTGTGACATTTTGATGCTTATTGAAGTGGGAAAATGCCGCTTACATAATTTTTTCCGGGAGTTTCTAATTTATACCCCAATGTCTAGCTTTCTTCTTTAAAATACTTTTCCTTCCCAATCTTAAACTTAATGCCGTTACTGATACCTAGAGCACGGGTAGTCCTACCAAGCACCTTAGAGAATGGAATACTAGACTCCTCTTTCAATTTCTCCTCTTCGAAGTATTCTCTCACAGAGCATATTTTTTCCCGTGTATGTCCATTAATTGAAATACCTTTACCAAGTACAGTTTTATTTGGTTCCCGAGCACCTTCAGGTTTTCGCTTGTCTCTATACTTTGCCATAATTAAACATTCATTAAACACAATTGCAAATGATCACAACACGCGCTAAGATACACGGACTCAGGCACACGTAAACCAAAGCAAATTGCCACAAATAAAATGCAAAGTAACTTGCCAGTACAGGATCTCTAACTGTGAGAGCATTCCGTTTATGCAGCGTTATCAGAAGAGAAATAAAAACCTGGGTATTGTATTTACTGCAGCGTTTGCATAACTCGCTCACACGCAAGTCATGCTAAGCACGTGTTAGAATATCGGCAACCAAGGTTTAGCGTCTAACATTGTCATGGAAACGTCTCGACTCTAATTGGTCCCTCTAATCGTTACCATGACAACTGTTGAGTACATAAGTTGAGTGTCCCTATTTATGGCTACCAATTTATACTTTAGGCGATCACGTGGTACTGTGTTTGAAGCGTGTTTCTCATGATAAATCCAACATGCCGTTGGCGATTAATGGCGCTCAAACCTGAGCACTATTACCTATCAAGCGACTGTCATTGTCTAACACGTATTTGAATGTTAGACTTATTTTATCCAACGGATCACTTAAAATTATGTATTACTTTCCATTAATCTTATACAAAAAGACAAATAACTATCAGCTCGTGGGTTTCAGTGCACTGGCATTTGATCTCTTAACCCAGATCAGTTCAGTGATGATTTTATAGCCGCAGGAAACTTACAAATACTGATAGGCCAACAACTAGAGAATAACAGGCACTTTCTGTTGCGAAGATCAAACATCGCCTAGTGGAACTACAGACGCCTGTATTGGACAAGACCTTAGCAACAGCCACAGAGCCAACAATATCAGAGTGCTCTACCAATTCCTTGTTCTAGTTAGCAGAATTAGGCCTGTCCCTTCCTCACCAACCACTTCTATCTCCAGAGACCCCGAGACGCCCAAAAGTTCTACCAAAATTTCCGTCGCAGATATTTCCCCCATTCCAGGTCTCTCAAATATTTCCAAGATGAGCACTCGACAAAAGCTGAATAAAATGAGGTGTCAGATTCTAACAGCCTCTCCAATGGAGGAACAACCGCAGGAAGCAGAGAGACGGCGATCCCTGAAAGGTTGAACAAAACATTGGAACCAAAAGCAATAGCACCAAAAAGGCTGAAAAGAAGAATCCCAAGAAACGAAAAATCGGAAGGAAAATAAATTTGTCTGATTGCTCCAGTGACGAAGATTCTATCAACTAGTTAAATATATGTGACGACGATGAACTTGACAATTTGAAACCTGTGTCAAAACATATCTGTTTTATTTTGGAGAATTTGAACAAAATAACGAACTGTGGCTCCGTTGTGTCTCCCGCTCTGAATGGACACGTCAGAAATGCAGTGGAACCGACAGACATCTTAATTATAAATGCGATTATTACATAAAGAAATATTAAAGTGGTTTATTCAGTTTTGAGTGCCATTAACCGCACATTGCGTGCAATACTGCTCAAACCAATCTTTTTAAATGTCTTTATTTTCATGGCTTCCTATTTAAAAAAAAAAAGTCTTGATTTGTATACGTTTCTAGAGCCTATTTATGTAAGTTGCAATTTATTGTTTTAAAAACTATTTTTGTAATTATACTTAGGGTAACTGAGCTATTTTTATTAAGTGAGCGCCATTACCCTACTCTGCCCTATACTCTGTTCAGATACAATCACAGCAACATGTCATACATCGGTAGGCACGAGAAGTATATAACGTGATTGAATATTGTAACAAGGAGAAAGAAGAGGAAATCAAACTCCATTTGTGTCAAGGGACAAAACGAGCAGCTGCAATGGTGATTTACATTTTGTATATAATAATTAATTGAATAAATTTTCATGGTAAGCATACAGCTCCCTAGTGGCCAATTTCTGTTTCATAATTTACTGTACGGCAACTTACTAATAGTTCACATTTTTTACAGCCCAGATAAAAAACGAATGCATCGTTCGTCAATGAAGGTGAATACGCCTCAACGCTCTGTCATGTACCAGAAACTATAGTTCGACAACTTAGGAAAGGAAGTTTGGAGGGGAATTTATCATTGCTGCTTGACGGACCGCTTCCCTCACTCTTTACTCGCCCTCATTCCTTGTTTGCTGTCCGCCCAGCTCTGCTTGGGCAGCAGGAAGAAGGGAAAACGTCTCTACTGCTCCTGCGCATGCGCCCTGTGGCTATTGTCCAGGATTCAAGGAAGAAGGAACATAATGGGGGAAGCGTTCTCCCTCCCTAAACGCGCGCCTGCGCAGAAGAACAATATTTTCTAAGTTGTCGACCTATAACAAACACTTATAAAACATGCCCATACTTCAGGAGTATACTTAGATTACTTAGCACATTCACCAGAAAACAGTGAAAATTTCATTTGTGGTGGTAAGATTTTTTTACAAAACTTTGTGGCTTTTGGTGTTTATCCTTCTTGGAGTAACAAAACTTCTGCTAGTAGTGGAATTCCAAACTGTTCCTATATTTATCTTCTTCCCTTGAACCTTCCCCCCTATCTCCGTCTCATTCTTGCAGTCAAATCCATTATTTTCGTGTGTGTTTTATTTATTGCAAGATTTATTTAAAGCTTATTAAGTGGCATTTTTAGAACGAATATAGATTTAATCAACATCAGGATGAATTAATTGCATCTACATACCAAATAACTTAAACTTCCAACATATTAATTAAAATCGCTGGGGCCATTTTTGAAGGAAAAACACGAACATTTTTCTACCTGTCCCATTGGATTTTTCTTTCTTCATGAGTACATCACTTACATCCCCGAATTCCCTGTCCCATATTTACTTTGTCCACATTAAGGTCCTGGTCCTGTAATTCTTATAACATAGCTTTCTATTTATGTAAAAGCTTTTCGCTATAAAATCTGTAGCGACCTGTAACATTTGAACGCGAGTAAATGCAATAACAATGGCCGAAGAAATAAAATCTACGAGTATAAAAAGTTTTATAGTTGCAGTTCGCAAGCAAGCTGAGAATTTAGCATCTCCATTATCATTTCCCATCATCTCTCATCCGGTGGTCTCTTTCAGGGTAGAAGTATTGGCGGGAGTCTCGGCGCTGCATGGCAGGATGATATGCTCTGAGTGAACCACTTTCTCCTCCGGTAGGTCGGTTGCCAGTCTCCGAACCGGCTGCTGGGACCGCTTCCGAACCACAGTGGGAAGGGGAATATCCGTTGTCCTGGCCTGTCTGGGGAAGTTTCCCTCTAAGTAAATTGTAGGGAAATTGCTCTCTGTACAGTCGTGGCTCCTTAGGATGGCCGCCCTCTGTCTCATCTTGCCTCATCCTTACTCCCGGCGCTGCCCCACTTGGAGCATAGGTAAAACAGATTAAGACTGGTCGCAGTGCCGAATTCCCTCCGTAGTAATCCTAATTCTAATCCCAGGTTTGTAGAACAGAAACAAAAAGTTGATAAAAGACCTAATCTCTGTTTCATATAACCTTACCCCGCTGACATGTATCACTCCGCGAGCAACTACCTCCCCCTCAGCCTAATTGGCTAATGCTTTCACGCCATAGGCCATAGGCGGTGCCTTCCCGTCACATTTAAACCTGCAGTAAACGTCATAATAATTGCTGGGAAGATAGATAAAATCATACAAATAAGAACATGAAGGCATGCAAAAATAATGAAGTTTATAATGAAACTGAGCAAGTTGAAACTGAATGAGTGAGCAATGAAACTAAAACAAGTTTATAACGAAAGGCCTTCGGCCTTTTCCACTGGGATTTTTTACAACCAGTGCACATACCTTGCAAAAATGCTTGTCTTTCAGTCTTAAAAGTCGAGACAGGCCATACTTGTCGTGTGTCCTTCATTCACCCAAGTTTTGTCAATGTAGTATATTTTGCGATTTGTATCCCGGTATAGTCTGACTGTCTTTAAATAACGTCTTCGCCACACAGCAATATCGCCCCTGGAGTGGTAAGTTTTCCTGTTGTCTCAATTTCATGTCGCGATGTTCTTACGCACCTAACACACGTGTTAGTTCAGAGCACAGCTGTTCGACTTCTCTCACTGACAAAGACGGATTCTTCTCTGCGAGTGCATTAAACACATGCACCACAATTCTTTTTTGCCGCTTTGTAAAGGTTTTCCCTTGCGATGCTTCAGCGAAAACTGCCATTATACATATAATAAGTACACGCGCAATAAACGATGAATAAATTAATTTAGCTCTCGCACTCGGCACAACACACCTTCAAATGGTGATATATGACTAATCCAGTTCAAGACTAGGTCAGTGATAAGTCATATAAACAAATATGTCATCACTACCGCTAAATCACGTGCTATCGTGCCATGTGCTTGAGAGCAAAGGAACCTCCTCCAGTTCAGATAAATTAGCTCTGTTGCGTAATATATTCAATTCAAAAATTTAGGAAAATATAAATTTGACAATTCTCTTCCAACATATAAAGATATATCACCATGTTAAATAAAGAACAGTCTATACTACAATAGCAGCCAATGAGAGGTGATAAGGTTACGTGACCGTTAAGAAATACGGGGCAAGCTTATGTGAAACAAGGATTAGGTCTCTAGTTACTTATAAACAATTATATGGCTTAAAGAGCAAGTCTTACGCAACATTTTGTTTCAGGTGGAAATGAAACACGAGATAAGCATTACTGATTCACCATGCGTGGGCATGATAACGCTAAAGACATTGTGAATCAGGCTACAGTGATCCTCTCAACTTACACGAAGACTGATAATATATAAAAGCGATGTAGTGGCTTAAAAATATAGTTTGTTGAAGATTGTTGTGGCATTCAAAGGACACTTTGCTTATGAAAATATTTACTTTGTCCACATTAAGGTCCTGGTCCTGTAATTCTTATAACATAGCTTTCTATTTATGTAAAAACTTTTCGCTATAAAATCTGTAGCGACCTGTAACATTTGAACGCGAGTAAACGCAATAACAATGGCCGAAGAAATAAAATCTACAAGTACAAAAAGTTTTATAGCTGCAGTTCGCAAGCAAGCTGAGAATCGAGAATCTGATCGGAGTTTAATGGAAGTAAAAATTTCCCTTCGTTGCTATTAGCACTAAGCTTTTACGCCGTAACCTTCACCGTGCCACTTCAACTAAGCAAACATACGCCGAGAGATCCATTTAAATATTTGCACGGTTAAATATTCCTATTCATGGCAAACGTACATCATTCAAAACACACAAATGTAATTGGAAATTTGACAAAACTAAATACAACTGAGGTTTACTCTGCTGTCCAAGAAAGTGTTCAAACTCTTCCTAAGTTCAGTCCCTGTTTTCCTTAATACAGAATCACATAAATTCTCCAAAACACCAAAGTAAAAATATCGATTTTACTTACGAGACCACCACAAGCCGTTTATCAGCTTGCGCTCAATTTTACATAGAGAAATTTGATTAATACCTCCAATTGCACCTCCAATTGCTGAGGAGATAATTATTAGTTGAATAAATAAATTATTGGATAATAAGTATGAAATTAATATAAGAGGAGCAATTTTTTGAATTGATAAAATAATAAAACAGTTTATTCACGATAAGCCTTCTTTTATTATTTCATCAACTTCTCCTTTTTGAGTTACGCTGTTCACACCCTCACATGCATACACACACCATATACACAGACAAAAAAAAAGGCATTTATTTAAAAGTGTGAAAACATTTATTGCACTTATTATGCTCCTTAAGCCCATGAAAATAAATATATCTTTTCATTAAGCCGGGAAATGAGGAAACAAAGGAAACACATGGAAGCCAAGTCGAGGGGAAACTTTGTCGATTTTCTTCCTTAGCCTCAATGAATAATTGTTGTACTTTTCAAATGCTAGGCTTTGGCAATGAAGCCATTAGCTCTCTTGCTCTCCAATATTTCTGTGTTCTTCAGTCATTTCCTCCTCTTTGTTGCACAGAGGACAATTTGGACTTGTATAAATTCCTATTCTGTGTAAGTGTTTGGCCAAATAATCATGTTCCGTAAGTAATCTAAAATTTGCTACTGCAACTTTACGTGGGATTTCTGGAATAATTTCTGGATTTTTAATTTAAATGTTCCATTTTTTATCTTTGGCTTTGTTAGATATTGATTGGTTTTGTTTGTTTTTATACTTGCTTTTGATTAATCTTTTTATGGATGTAAAGGGTAAGTTTTTACTTTTGTTCTGAATTAAATTTGCACCTTTTTTGGCAAGGAAATCAGCTGATTCATTTCCATCAATTCCACAATGTGCAGGTATCCACTGTAATATAATTCTTTTCTGTAGTTTTTGAAGTTGTTGGATCATTTTGTGATATTCTTTAATTTGGATTGACCTCATTTTATATGAACTTATTGCACATAATGCTGCTTTAGAATCAGAAAGTATGACAGCATTTTTGAGTTTTTCTATTCTGTATAGAAGGTGTTGGAGTGAAATATGAAATGCTGTTACTTCTGCATCAAAATTTGTTGTGTGGTATCCTGCGGGTTGATAGAATGAGAACAGTGCACATTTAATTCCTGCTGCTGAGTTGTTGTCCAAGTTAGATCCATCTGTGTAGATATGTAACCATTCTTCAGGTGGGTATCTATTTTTCACAGTTTCTAATGCTAATGCTTTTAGTACAGGTTTGGCAGTTTCAGATTTTGTAACTACTTGTCCTATATCTAATTGAATATTAATAGGTTCAAAAGTTAGTGGGTTTTCTTTGATTAAAACGTTTTCTTTAGAATTAGGAAGATTCAGATCTGTTTTTATTATTAAATTATTCAATGAATAATTTAAGATATTTATTTGGCTTGGTTTTCGAAATTGACATTAGCTTATTACAATGTACAGAAACAATAAATTCCGAAGAAGTTATGTACGAAGTAATAATATTTTTCTGCCACCCACAGAATAGATTTTAGTAGAGACTACATAGAGGAGTAGAGAAGATTGTATTTCACTAAAAAATTCTATGAGATTTTAGCGTAGGTATGGGTGCCGCAGTTGAGTAGACACTACCCATCGGGATGCCTCAGTCTGTGGCCCGCATTTGAGAGGCCCGGGCTCGATTTCCGTGGCCAACCTACCTGACCCATGGGCTTTTTCAGGGTTTTCACGGTTCGCCAGGTAAATGCTGGGTAGATTAATTACATCTCCCAAATTTATTGTTCCTCCATTTCATCTCCATTAACATTTCATATCATCTCTCATCTGGTGGTCTCTTTTAGGTTAGAAGTGTTGGTGCTGCATGGCAGGATTATATGCTCTGAGTAAACCCCTTCCTCACCCGGTGGGATGATTGTCGGTTTCCGAACCCAGGTCTCGTGTTGGGAATGTTTCCGAACCACAGTAGAGTGGGATGTCCGTTGTCCTGACCTGCTAGGGGAAGTTTCCATCTAAGTAAAATGCACTGTCGTGGCTCCTTGGGACGATCGCTGTCTCTCGCCTCGTCCTTCCCTCCGGGAATGCCCCACTTGGACCATAGGTACAATGAGCCAACTCTGGTTGCTGGCCGAGACCCCTCCGATATAATCCGGTTCCAGTTCCAGGCACTGCACTTACTAATCCTGACATAATAGCAGCTTCAAACACGGCCCAGTACCCAGTATACTTAAGGTTAACAGCCCCACATCCGTAGATTTACTATCATGTAAACTAACTCTTGCGGGCTCACCAGCAGCGCTGATATAATCCTGGCAACTGATATCATCGTTAACAAAATATTTATTTGATATTTCATCGGAAATATATGAGGCACGGAGAGCCATAAGGGCCCAAAACACAGAAACATGGTTTTGAGAAAAGTAGATGTTTGTTAAAATCAAACATTACAAGTACAGATGTATTTTATAGACGTGGCGCATGACCTTGCTCGGATGTGCGCGAGTGACGTTATACAAATCAATGGTAGGGGTAAGATCTCTGCTTTCACCAGATTGCTGATAAAGCTAGTGGGTTAGATGACAGATGGCTCACCTGACACCCCTTTTTCTTCCAAATAAACAAGTGGACTCGACCATAAACTACTGCGCAACATTACGACATACGCCTCGGCTAAAAGGTACATCTGTACTACTTGCGAACGTGATGTAAAGAGTAAATTATGTTGGCAATACTAGATAAAAATTGAACGCACAGAGCAACAAAATGATACTTTGTGCCCTTATTTAAATGAGGGTGAGATGGCTTCTAATGAATGCTTCATTAAATCAAAGAGGGCCTAAAGCACAGCTACTCTGGTTGACCACAAGGTTGACAGTGCCAGGAGCATGCATACATGCTAAAATCTCAAAATCGATTATGTGCTTTAGGGTCTTATGGTTCTAAGCTCCTAATATGTTTTGGGACTTGCTGAATTTAAAAAAAAAAATAGAGAAATGTGTGTACTCGCGTGCGTAAAATAATCGGTAAAATATATTTGCTATTTAAATTCAGCATATTGTGACTTTGTGGGTTCGTAGAATTAAAATTGTTGTTTGCAGAAATTTAAAATGCTCTTTATTTCAGTAAAAAGACACTTTGTACACCCCTTATAGGCTCTGAAATGTCATGACCTACACAACACGCAGTCTTGAAGGTCTTTCGTTGCTTTATCACACGTAAACAAACGAAAGAATGCACTTGTACACTTCAAATAGCTGCACACACAATTAAAAAAATAATAAATAAACTCTGTTTTACTATCACCCTAGTATCTTGAAACTAAGCTAGGGCGTAGTTTCTCGCCTTATTTTCCTTTATCATTTATAATAATATAATTATTTTTAAAACCAATTTTACAGATGACACATAAATCTAAGTAATATATCTAACTACCTAACTTATACTATAATTAGCTTCATAACTTCTCATTCATTAATATTGAATAGCTATGATACGTAACATCTATCTAGAACTCTGAATTAGTTTATTTATTGAAGGTTCCTTCGCTTGATATTACGACAGTTATTTCTCCTCCTGCTTTATCGCTTCTCATCTGTTTCATTCATCTCATTCTAATTATTTTCCTGTATACTGTTAGGGGGTGGCTCCTCCATTTCTTGTAGTCTTACTGATCTACTTGGGGTTGTTGTACTTTCAAACTCCCTGGTCTATTAAATCTAATGCTTCCCATTCTGCTTATTCTTCCCATTCTTCTTAACACACACACACACACACACACACACACACACACACACACACACACACACACACACACACACACACACACACACACACACACACACACACACACACACACACACACACACACACACAATTAACAGCTCAACTCGCAATTCCATTAACAACTGACTGGCAACTTAACTCTTTGTCGGCTTTTATATCCCAGTCATTGTTTCTAGAAACGCGTCGGCTTTTCAAGGCCTTTCACGGCAGCAAGAGAAGGAAAGAATTATACAGTCATCATTCTGTCTCTTTCCCTCCCCACTGCTGTCTCTCTCGGCAAGCGCCCAGCGCTCGTCTACGCACCAGCTGTGGCTTGTGGCACTATCTGTCTCTTTCTTTCCTGCCAACTGGTTTGTCGCAACTCCAACGAAATAATGCGATCGGTGACAATATTACCAAGGAAGCCTACGACAACGATAACATCTCCAATAATTAAAAAGTGTCTTTTCACTTAAATTATAAACTTGTACTAATGCGCTGTTAATCCTAATTTCTGAAGTGTTAGCAGTAGAAAACTGAATATTACAATGCCGAAGCAGGAGAGCAGTAAAGCTGATTTGGTTTGATGGAAATTGAATGATGGATTGATAGAAATCCTACCCTTAACAACAGATGAAAATATAGTATACTGTGTAAGTGTATTAAAACATTCAGTTTTAAGTTTGTATTTTCGGAATATCTTAAAAGTCAATGCGATTTTCGAGTTAGTGATTGTTGGTTTTACTGAACTAAAATAAACCCATACCGTTGTTATAGATGCACTGCAGCACAAAGTTATGCAATACGCAACACCTACAAACAGCTGCTCATATAATTATAAAATCATTTTAAGTGATAGAAGAAAATTGCTTCTTCCAGAAAACAATGAGCCTATAATAAATAGTGTAACTGACACTTCAATTCCTACTTCCTCTACACAAGGAATAAGTAGTTCAAATTGCAGTAATTGCACTATAAACATTACAATTTCCTCAAAATAACAGTAGGTTTACTGAAACTTATAACCCGTTAATAATTTAAAATATTGTTTGTGAAGGTTTTAACCAATTAATACATTAAAGTGTTATTACATTATTTTCGTTTTATAGTTTCATTGCCTCCTTTATGTTAGATTTTATTCAGAATGCTTCGCCATGTTGTCAACACAGATGCTAAGTAAGACAACAATTGAACATCGCAGCACGTTAAGCTTCAGATCTCCGAAATAGGTAAAACAATTTCTTATTTACAATATATCTATAAATATTCAGTACTGTCTAGGCCATCCGTATTCACAATAATTTTATTCTCCTTTTTCCCCACAAATAACTATTAAATTCATATTCGTAAAGTTTTTAGAGTATATTTAGCAGATTTTTAGTTAATAGATGAATGCATATATTCATACTTTATAGTGCATGTAAATCCAAGCTCTGGTAATGACATTTGTCTCTATTAACAAGAAATAGATAGAAAATAATTAACCTTAAATTGATTTGAGGAAGAGTGAGTGTTACGTGAATGTTTTACCGGTATAGGAATCATAATAAAGACAAGTAGCGATGGCCAGAGCAGCTGCAGGCTGGTAGGTGTATCAGGTTTGGGGTCGGTGGTCGCTAGCTCGGAATTCCTTCTTGAGGAGGAACCGCTATTTTTCCTCTTCCCGTTCCCCCCCTCGACTACACCTTCCCTGCAAACTTGCTCCTCACGTCAGTTCATTGTCGTCCTGGCTATAAGCGGTAACTCTCGCCGGTTTTGCTTTCGTTTCAAGTGCCACGTATCCTCACTCTGTGATAATACTTTAAGTCTAACTTTTGTGTTCAAAACATTACACTTGTAGTTGTGTAAAGCCGTGTTTCTTTTGTTTGACAGGTTCCTTAGTAAGTTTTTACTATAGTAATTTTGAAGACAGTTGATTCGATTTCAAACACATTTTAAGCAGTAGTAGCAAAGCAATTGTTTAAAAATGAACCACAGAAAGATAAATCTGTTGATCGTGGTAGTGGTAATGACATCAGTGATGGCTGAAGAGGAACCTAATCCTCTATTAGAGGCTGCAAGGGCCTTTCTTCAAAGTCAAAGCAACAGTGGTGGAGGAGGAATGGGACTATTGCAGAGTTTTATGCAATCGGAAGGAGGGCGACAACTAGGAGACATGCTCACAGGGAAATCGGGAAGCGAAGGTACTGCCGATATCCTCTCGGGCCTGGGTTCGTTGCTCGGAGGCGGGGGTGGAAAGGGAATGGACCCTCAAATGATTGGGCAGCTAGTGAACATGTTTATGAATCAAGCCAGCAGCAGCAACGTTGATGTCAACAACAATGAGGTGGGAAAGGAGAAGTCCGGTATCGATTGGGAGTCCATGATGGGCCTGGCGTCGAACTTGATGGCAGCGCAGCAAGGAGGCGGCAAGAATGACGGCGGCGGCGGTGGTATGGAGGGTCTACTGAACGTCCTACCAGTTCTGATGCAGGCGTTTGGGGGCGCCGAGGACAGCCATGAGAGCATGAGAGTTGAAAGCATACACAGGTATTATTTGAAATAGACGCTAATGTTAATGAGATTGTTTACAGACGTGTAGCTATTAGTTAACACTGTTAAAATCTCCATAGAAAAACATTTTGGTTAATAACCTAACTTTTTTTTTTCTGTAATTTACGTCCTCCAACATTAAGTAATATCGGACAATGAATGGAATGGGTGAAATGACGCTCAAATGAGTCCAGGGTCCATGGAGCATAGTGTTACCCGACATTCGTCTTACAGGATAAGGGAAAACTCCGGAAAAAGCCTTATACAGGTAACTCACCCTGACCGAAATTCGAATTCGGGACCTTTTGAACGTGAGGCAGACATACTACCACCACGCTACCAAGGCGGGGTGAGTAATAACCTAACTTATTGTATATTTTAGCAGTCACCATATTTGCATTTATGTCAAATATCTGTCTATAATTATCGTCTTATAACTATTGTCTATAAATGTGCTATGCTATACGTACGGTAGTGATACTCATATGTAAGGAGACTGTCGATTTGAACAAAATGTTAAACATGTAAACACGTTTTCTTCAAATTCTGTGAAATTCTCTCTTCCCTGCTCGTACGCACATAGACAGTCCATTGTTCTTCTATCTCGCATGCGCAAACAGTAAAACGGAGCTAAACCCAATAGCTGAACTCTTACCGGTAAAATTGTAATAGGTTTCCTGCGGAGTAAATTTCAACCAGTCACTTAAATTTTTAGGTTACTATACTTACGTTACCATTAGAAGTGGTTAAAGAAGTGAAATTGTATATTCTAATCCATTTAGTACCTACAAATTATATACACATGATTAGCTTGTTGTGTAATCAGAACGTGAGGTGTCTACAGCTCATCGACAAGTTAGGATGGTAAACAAGCTGTCAGCATATTATTTGCTTGTAATATAATTATGTTTTAATTAGGATTGGGGGATATTCGACTCTTGATACCCGATACTTGACTCGGCCCGCCTCGGTAGCGTAGATGGTTGCGTGTCTGCCTCACGTACAAGAGGTCCTGAGTTCGAATCTCGGTCAGGGTTAGTTACCTGGATAAGGTTTTCCGGGGGTTTCCCTTATATTGAAAGACGAATGTTGGGTAACTGTCAGCTCCACGGACTCCAGACTCATTGGAGCATCAGTTCACCAATTTCATTCATCGTCCGATATGACTAAATGTTGGAGGACGAAAATTACAACAACAACAAAAAATTTACAATGTTGAGAGAACTGTGATGCCAATAAAATTAAATAGCTGCAGATATTTAATGAGACAAAACATAGAGCTATCGGTGTTCTTAGTTTGCTACGTTAGACATTTAAAAGCAAAACAGTCAACTTTTATAAATTTTTGTTTAAAAAATTCTGGCTTTTTTCCTCTTTCAGTGTCAAATCTACCTCTTTTCTGTCACATATGAGTCGGTCGTAAATAGTCTTTCAGAGAAAACTGTTGCAGGTGGAATACATAAATATTTAGCAAATAATTTCTTTTAGTTCTAGACATTTTTACTTTGTTTTCCAGTAGTCCAGTGCACTAGAGAGAAGTGACAAATCGTCGTTGAGATATGCAGTGATAATGATAACCGCCACTGAATTTCTATTGTTTTCTTGCATAATGTCTCTATGCAATACATTCCTGGCAATTTCTCAACTTTCAAATGTTCTTCCTGTGGCAATATTTTGTGATTTTAGGATAAATGTCTTGAGTATCGATATCGCAAGTATCGGGGACCCATCCCTAGTTTTAATACAAACTCTAACATTTGGACATAGAGTACTTTAATAAATATAGTACGTTAAGAATTTAATATGGTTGGTTACCAACAGGTCCCATATGGTAACCTTGGCCTTCGGGGTAACCTCACCCCACCACGTGATGTTCGGACCCATTTCTCAGGTGGAGGCACCCAGAGGGCGGTGTCCATTAAAGTCTGTTTAGTTAACGCGTGTGCAGTTCGGACTCAAAGGAACCTGACCCGACCGTTCACTAATAACCGTCATAAATCTATCTCCTTAATTCAGAAATGGAACACTGTCGTTGAGGACCAATAGCAACCCTGATTTTCTCGAAGTGACAATCGCATGTCTACTCCACGTGGAGTTTCAGTTGCCAAAGTTCCAACTTCCAGTTGATCTGTTTCATTACGTGCAGCAATTCGTCGTGCGTCACAATGTGGAGACAGTGGTAAATGCAAATGAAGTAGTAGATAACTTTCAGTCAAGTGAAAATTGTCAAAGTGAGGACAATAGTGTGAATAACTGGGCCGAGTTATGTTACTGGAAAAGCCTCAAAAAACAAAGTTATAACGGGAACTGTTTCTAAGAAAATTCAAGCGCTTGTTTTGAACACATATAAACATGTGCTGAAAAATAATCTTGGTAAGTGGTCGTGCAATGAACCTGATGATAAATTCTGGGTATTCACAGAAATACAGTAAGAAATATTGTGACGAAAGGAATGCCAAAGACGCCGATCAAGTCCGAAAACAAAAGGAAACGTTTCTCTAAAGTAGATAATTTCACATGCGATTTAATTCATCGAGAATTTTATAGATTCTATGCAAAGGTGAGAGCGCCCACCTTAGACGAATTGGTTGCACATTTGCAAGAAATTTGTGATGTTCCTTATGGGCGCTGCACTTTGCACTGTCTCCCAAAGGAGCTGGGTTTCAAATATCGCACTTCGTATAAGTTAAGGGTTATTATGGAATCCAGTAGAATTGTGGCTAAGGAAGTTTCGCAGTAATGGATATAAGATAATTTATTTAGACGAAACCTCGTACGATACCCATGACGTATCGAGAAAGGTGGCAACCTTGCAGAAAGGTCTGGGAGAAGGAGGGTCTGTCTTGTAAAACGATTATAAGGGTTCGTCAAAGGCAGAAGCCGACATGCACACGCGTTAACTAAACAGACTTTACCTCCAGTGACTCCGAACCACGTTTGGCATAAGGGACACTTCACATGTGCTAGACAGAGGTGAAGGCGTGGATAGAGCCAACTAACTCGAGACCCTTAGCACGGGACACTGCGCTAGCCCGGTGCCCCTAATAATTTAATATGAATATAATAATTTGATACTGTTTTGTTTTCCAAAATGTTTGTTCTGAAAATATAAGGACCATTCTTTTCCAACTCGAAGATACGCCGTTTTATGAAATTGAAATGTTACAACATTTTAAAATTGCGCCCTCAAGGACTTATTTGCTGTTTTTTTTTTTTTTTTTTTTTTTTTTTTTTTTTTTTCCTAAGTGTCGTGAAGTGAATAAATTTTTCTAATACAATATTTCCTGTATTTGACTATGCATTTGGGAATTCGATAAATATGCTTGTAGCTGTAGTAGAATGTGACAAAAAATGAAGTTATTTGCCAATGAAAGAGCAATTTAAATGTTCACAGGTTAGTTCCCTGCAGGTACTTATATAAGTACTTCATGAGTTATTTCTTAAGTACAAGCGGGCGGATAAGAGCAAAGCGGCGCCAGTTAAATGTGCAAGGTGGTCCTAAATAGCACCTAGGGAGCATAAACCGCCCTGCATTTTATTACAGGAAACACAACTGGGTTCAACGATCAGCCGTTTTTGAAGGTCCGTACAAACATTTAGAAACCAATCCGGGACTTGCATCATACCATTTCTGGGGTAATAAAAATCTTTATTCATAAAATAAGACTTTATTCATTATATTTAATTTATTTTCTTTATTCATTTTTGTTTCTTTCCGAAATGAAAACCTGACCTCACCAAATCCAGAGGTTCTGGCTTCAAATCCCAGCTGGAGGTGTGAATTTTTCGTTAGTAAGGATTACTACCAAATACTCCCTAGAATCTGGAAATATAAAAGTTCTGAATGGTTCTGTTGGTTGCACCCTGGGCTATTGATCCCAAGGTCGCGGGTACAAGCCTGGCCAAGACTAGTGGTTTTTAAGTGTGCTTAAAAGCGATGGCCTCCTTGTTAGTAGATTTACTGGCATGTAAAAAAACGCCTGTCAGACGAAATTCCGGCAAATCGGTAACTCTGACATGGTTCCAAAGGCAATGAAAAGGCGTATGGCTATATTTCTAATACTATATTTCTATTTTTGTCATTTACCACCTCCAACCATATTTTTATGTAAGGCCACATTTGTAATTGGCACAAAATGGTACAATAACTATGAGCTCAAAATGTTTTACATGTATTTATTTCTATTAGTTCTCCTTTGGGCACATTTCTTTGAGCATTTCCCCAATAAACAAAAAATACAAACCTTTATCCAATATACATAAAATATTTAACATATGTTTGCGTAGAACTTGTTTCATATTGGGGAATATGTACTTAGTTCTATATATTTCGTAAGTTGATTTTTTATATTTGGTAGGTATTTGCGAGGAAAGAATGGTGGATTCTCATCAAAATACACTTCTGCCTGGAAAAGCTCAAATCAATAAATGTAATCCTACATAATGCTTTTAACATAAAATTCTCAGCATTTCAGCAATAAGTAAACAAGTTATTGTATTTCACTTGAAAGTACTATATCGCGATTTCTTCAGGAATTTAAGTTTTTAGACTTAGATCCCTGGAATTAAAAAAAAAAATAACGTTCTAGAAAACAACCAATATGTAAGTTTATACAAAGATACTAAAAATGTCAATAAACAAATATTTTATGAGCAATTTTTCGTTTTTATGTTTCTCTCAAAAATGGCAACCACGTTTTTTTTTTTTTTTTTTTTTTTTTTTTTTTATTAAAATAGCATGTATATATACGGCATTTCTCTAACAGAAAGTATATCTTGAATCTTTGTCAAAAACAGGTACAATAAAAGACTAAGTAAAGTTTACTAAGAGAAAGATATAGCTCTCGTTAAAACAAGTAACTATTTATGGCAAATACATTTTTCATATCATTAAACATTTCCGAGATTTTCCAAAACTTGGTACTTGAAGTACTAAGTCATTCAGGGTAGTGAATTTTGAAGCCAATGTAGAAGGATTCGGCTTTTAAAGTTTTTTTTTTTTTTTTTTTACGTCCAACATTAAGTCATATTGGTCGGTGAATAAAATGGGTGAAATGATGCTCAAGTGAGTCCAGGGTTCATGGAGCTTAGAATTACCCGACATTTGTCTTAAAGGATAAGGGAAAACCCCGGAAAACCCTTATCCAGGTAACTCAAACTGACCGAGGCTCGAACTCGGGACCTCTTGAACGTGAGGCAGACACTCTACCACCTACGCTACCGAGGCGGGCTGGCTTTTAAAGATGTCACAATCACTACAGATTCCTGTACCCCTTTGTATCCTTTTTTTTTTCGTCCTGCAACGTTGTGATATCGGACGAAGAATGAAATGGTTGAAATTGTTCCCAGAGTCCATAGAGCTTAGAGTCACCCTAAATTCATCTTTCAGGATTAAGGAAAACTCAGAAAAAGCTTGTTCAGTTAATTCACCCTGAGCGAGATTCGAAGTCGGGGTCTCTAGAAGGAGGCAGATACGCTACCATCTACGTTACAGAGGTTGGCTCTGCGTATTCTGTATCTTCGAAATGTGTAATAAAACATTTCTCTGTTTCTCTTTCCCTCAGGCCGCGCCGTGGCTGAGTGGTTAGACCGCTAGACTCTCACCAAGGCGGCCCGGGTTCGATCCCAGGCGACCGCAAAGGGAAATTTGTTGTGGACAATACGGCACTGAGGCTGGTTTTCTCCGAGATGTTCGGTTTCCTCCGCCATCCCATTCCACATTCCGCAGGTTACTAATATTTCGCTCTTCTAGTAAACAGGATAACAAGCGAATTTAGCGATGTCACTGAAGGTCAATACCCCTTAACATTCCGCCATATAGTAAATATATAATATGTGAGCTTGTTTAAAAGGTAGTATTCATGTAGCCTTTAAAACTTAAATTTTTATAGTAGCATCCCTACATAAACAATCTGCACAAAAAATTGATATCAGGAATTTAAAAAATGAAGCTTAAATATCACTAAGCGAAAAACAATTAAATGTATTGTATATTTCTCTTTTAAGTTCAGACATCCTCGAACGGCTGCGACTGTTTTTATTGTAGAAAGGCTGATCTACATTTTGAACTAAAGCAATGTTATCTGCTGTTTTTATCATCACAGTCCTAGTTCGTATTATTATCTAAATGGCGCGTTTTATGGGCACTCAGTAAAATTTAAAACCCAACGCCAACTATAACGGATTGCTGCTTTATGACAATACACTGTAAGCTTTATAATATGTCTGGGCCTAGACTGCTATTGCGAAATGTAGTTCCGGTTTGACATTGTTTAGAAATGAGGCATTATTTATAAGTACCTCAGTGTAGATATAAGTGTAACATAAATAATAATTTATATTAAATTATAAAGATAATAATTTGTGTGTGTGTGTGTGTGTGTGTGTGTGTGTGTGTGTGTGTGTGTGTGTGTGTGTGTGTGTGTGTGTGTGTGTGTGTGTGTGTGTGTGTGTGTGTGTGTGTGTGTGTGTGTGTGTGTGTGTGTACTGTAACATATGAGTTGATAAATGTTCCACCGAACAAATAGCCCGCCTCGGTAGCGTGGTGGCAGCATGTCTGCCTCACGTTCAAGAGGTCCCGAGTTTGAATCTCGATCAGGGTGGGTTACCTTTAAAAAAAAACCAACAAATGTGTCCACTGCTTAAAAAGAATGCTCCTTAGACTTTTGGAAAGACAAACCTAACGAACGAAGGTTTAGAGGGGTTCACTGCACTCACCCCTTACAAAATATTGTCGCGGCGACGCGCACAAAAAGTTTCGGTGCATAGAGATAAGCGTGGCTTGTGTACACAAAGAGCCTGCAGATAAAGATAACAGACGGATAGGGTATCACTGAGATAAAAGGCATGCAAAACAGTTAAAGTTAGAACATTCTGGTAACATCTTGACTGATGGAGAGCGTTCGGTTTCTTGATTGTTCTGGAACAGTCTGGAATTATCAGTGGAGGTATTTAAGGAAGCGATGACTCGCCAAGGGGCAGTCGAAAACAGTTGTAAAGTGTTGTAACGAGAGCTGATGTTATCAGAACGCTGTTGTTGTGGTCATTGACCTAGGTAGATTGTGATTGTATATGTGATGTAATACTGCTACTGTGACTATTTCTACGCAAATAAGGAACGATTTGAATTTCTGCAAATTGGACTTTTAATTCTACGAACCCACAAAGTCACAATATATAAGCAGGTAAAAGAACAGGGAAACAAAGCATTAGGGACAGTCTAAGTGCGAAATCCAAAGTACGCAAACGTATAAGCACGGAATCAAGCAAGCGCTCGCATCGGTAGCGTAGATGGTAGCCTGTCTGCCTCGCGTTCAAGAGGTCCCGAGTTCGAATCTCGGTCAGGATGAGTTATCTGGATCAGGTTTTTTCCGGGGTTTTCCCTAATCCTTACAGACGAATGTCGGGTAGCTCTAAGCTCCGTGGACCACGGATACATTGAGCATCATTTCACCCATTTCATTCAACGTCCGATATGACTTAACGTTGTGAGACGTAAAATTATCAAAAAGAAAAAAAAAGAAGGGGAAAAAAAGGAGCCAAGCAAAGAAATTCATGGTACGTGAGTAGTGGAAACATTTTCATCGGGGACACTATAATGAATGGTGTAAATATTCGACTAAACTGCAACAATTAGTCTTCAATTTATTGTAATGTCTCTAGTCACACTGCCCTGAGATCTCCATATCCATCATGCTTTACTTAAATGATAGCAGATGAGCAGCCGTGGACACGACCGGAGAAGAATCCCGACATCAAACATCAACAACCACAAAAACAATCCATAAGATTTGCAAATTCCCTAAGATTGCCGCAAAATTAACAAGCGACCGGGAAAACGCTGCAAAATTTTGAATAGTTTTGATATTATGTTTATCCAGACATAATATTCCTATGTCTTTATAGATAGCTTTCTAGTAAAGGCTGGAAATAATCATTTTTACTTTATTTAAATATTAATGCTAGGTGATATTTAGTTCTTTATTACAACTGTGGTTCATTCCATGAGACATTACAATACTATAGGACAAAATGGAAAGTTAAGCTGGGATACTATGAAGTTATTACGAAAGTCACAGGGCTATACAAGATGAGCACCAGAATATTAAATTCTTTACCCCTACAACCAACACTTCCTATTTCCTTCTACCGAGTGCTGTAGTTGTAAAAAAGGTTCGCACCACATGATTCTTCATTGTTATACCAAGAAGCTTTATGGCTAATATAAAAGCTGTTGCCATTTCAGTTTAGCGCTAAGAACAATCAATAAACATTATTTTTTCCTTTAATTCTAAGCATCGCTTCACAAATTTAGACGGTACGCTTACAACGTTTTCAAATTTTAGGTGGTACGGCGTACCGGACCGTACCAGCCCAACTACAGTCCAGCAACGCAAAGAACGTCCCTGGAAGGTATGTGCTACCTTACACAGTGGGAAAGGACAGCGACTGTGTGTGGCAGAAAACTCATGCTACACAAGGAGCAGACCCTTAAAAAACATGCGCCCTATTCACTCTGTAAACTAAAACCGGGAAGATTCATTCACAAAAGTAGAAGCCGTCAGAATGTTTTTGAATGGTATATAAGTGTAGTGTCATGGGGTGTCATAAACCTGTCCAGGGAGGGTGTGGGGACCTTCGCCAACCCCCCTGCGTCTCAGGCGTTGGAGACTCTCTCTCCTGTGGAGAACAGTACAGCAGTGCTACTGCCTGGCAGGTAAACACACAGGTGACGTGTGCGACAGTGGCGGTCATTCGGGTTCTAAATGAAACTCTCTTGCGACGTAATCAGATGAAGACCTTTTAACTCAAGAGTTGGCTATGAAAGCACAGAGAGGATAAATAACACTAGTGGATATGAGTGAAGGATGCAGGGAAAATGTTGAACGGTTCATATTGGCATTATGTGAGAAATCTGAGCGTTTAGACCTCTCGACTCTCACCAAGGTGGCCCAGATTCGATTCCAGGCGACTGCAAAATGAGATTTGTGGTGTACAACACGTCGCTGGGGAGGGCTTTCTCCGGGATCTGCGGTTTCCCTCGTTATCTCATTCCACCGGTGCTCCATCTTCAGCTCATGTATCATCACCGCATGTAGTAAAAGTGGGCGTTAAATACTACACATTTTAACATGTGAGAAACCGCTCGCACCACATTACTGACGTAAGTCATTATTGTGCTACTGCGACAGGCCTGGGCTGGTCGCTTGCCAGGAGAGCTGGACGCTTGCCGGAACTTGTTGCGGCCGCGAAAGTTCTCGGAAGGTCTGCGGCTTTCGAGAAACAATGGCTGGGGAGGTATAAATAACCGCAAGGTGTTAGAGCGGCAGTTGTTTGTTGGTTACTGCGACAGTCGACGATTGAGGTGTACCGTAATGATTTCTTTCATTTCTTTTCGTGCAGCAAAACACCGAGACAGCCTAGAAGATAGCTCGTTGTCAATTTCACCTCTTTTTACTACAGAAAAAAATTGTTCTAAATTTCTACAAACGAGATTTCCGAATCTACGTAACCCACGCAGTCACAATAGTGTGTATTCTTAAAAATAAACGTTACAATCTATATAAAAAGTGCATTGAAATGGTGTAGTCGTAATGATACTCTCTTAATGTACGCGACTGGTATCCTTGCTGGTTTCCTTTTAAATATAATAGTGTTTTAATATTCGACTTTGTGTAATGTGTAGTGTTTAACGCCCGCTTTTACTACATACGCACCGCAGGCGGTGGCACTGATGATACATGAGATGAAGATGGAGTACCGGTGGAATGAGATGGCGGGGTAAACCGGAGATGCGGAGAAAACCCGCCCCAGCGCCGTGTTGTCCACAACAAATCTCACTTTGAGGTCGCTTGGGATCGAACCTGGGCCGCCTTGGTGAGAGCCAAGCGGTCTAACCACTGAGCCATGGCGCGGCCAATGTTCGACTGTAAAACTAGATGAACTTAAATGTAAAACACATTGAAGACGCTACTGGATAGCACGATCTTGTTAAGTGTCAATATGCTATTGATCATATTGATATAGTACCAAGCATGACCAGTAATTTATTTGCAAAAAGGTGCAGCTTGAATAATGAGTGTACAGATTCAAACCATGTTTTCCTGAAGAGCGCAATGGTGTGTTACTTTGAAGGTTAATAGGCTAAAACATGAGCCATATTGAAATGCTTGCTTAGAGTTAAGCTCGTAATGTATCCAATTTTTAGTAAGTCATGTCAAAACTGTGTTTTACCATCGTGAAGAACAAGTCCCAATTAACATTCGTCATTGCACATGCAAACCACCACTGCACTGTTAAGACTGTTACACGACTATAAGCAGAATCTACCGGTTTAGTTGGCTTTGTCTACCTGTTTGTTGAAAGTAGTGGGAACGAGGGGCAGGGTAAAGTCACACTTCTAGTGCCTTCCTGATCTAATAGATCGTATAGGATTATATGACCTATTGTTACATAAAGCATATGTCAATACGAAGTCGGGATCACAACTAACTTAATGTGACATAACATACTGTGAAGAAAAAGATTGGCATTTCTTAAAAAAGTTAATGCACTAAGTTTAATGTCATGTGATCATTAGAAATGATATATTACTACATAATTAAAAACAAACACCACCAGAGTCACTCTGTTAAGTTAAATGTATCTTAAGTACAGCTTCAGTGTTGCATAATTAATATTTAGCTTCAAATTACGTCCGATCCGTCTATTAAGCACCACCATCTAGTCGGCCGGGGTTTTCTCCGTCCGGTTGTCATTTTCCGCAGTACTTAACTGCTTTGCGACTTAACCTGCGAGATAAATAAGGGATTCATGATTTGCTGAGGTAGGTTGTGAGTAAATTTGTGTGTGTTTTTGTAGTTTGTGTAGAGATAATGGTATGGAAGGCCCTTGTTGAAAACGGAAGGCACCTGATCCTGTATAGCGTTCCTCCATTTGGGGAGAAGCGCTTTGTAAGCTTCACTGTTTTGATAACGGGTTGCATATAATTTGAACCATCAGGGGCAGAGAGATGCTTAGCGCATCGGCCGTGGCTCTCCCCTCGAGTCTGCCATTGGAGTGCTCGGTTTAACCAAGGTGTCCCTTGACATCTCTCGGAAGCTTGAAAGATGGCAAGCGTCTTGGCTTCCTCTGGTCGTATATGCCAAGAGTACGGGTTGCATATCACTTGAACCATCAGGGGCAGAGAGATGCTTAGCGCATCGGCCGTGGCTCTCCCCTCGAGTCTGCCATTTGGGTTCTCGGTTTAACTGAGGGGTCCCATAACTTTTCTCGGAAGCTTGAAAGATGGCAAGCGTCTGGGCTCCCTCTGGTCGTATATGCCAAGAGTACGGGTTGCATATCACTTGAACCATCAGGGGCAGAGAGATGCTTAGCGCATCGGCCGTGACTCTCCCCTCGAGTCTGCCATTGGGGTGCTCGGTTTAACCAAGGTGTCCCTTGACATCTCTCGGAAGCTTGAAAGATGGCAAGCGTCTTGGCTCCCTCTGGTCGTATATGTCAAGAGTACGGGTTGCATATCACTTGAACCATCAGGGGCAGAGAGATGCTTAGCGCATCGGCCGTGCCTCTCCCCTCGAGTCTGCCATTGGAGTGCACGGTTTAACCAAGGTGTCCCTTGACATCTCTCGGAAGCTTGAAAGATGGCAAGCGTCTTGGCTTCCTCTGGTCGTATATGTCAAGAGTACGGGTTGCATATCACTTGAACCATCAGGGGCAGAGAGATGCTTAGCGCATCGGCCGTGGCTCTCCCCTCGAGTCTGCCATTGGAGTGCACGGTTTAACCAAGGTGTCCCTTGACATCTCTCGGAAGCTTGAAAGATGGCAAGCGTCTTGGCTTCCTCTGGTCGTATATGCCAAGAGTACGGGTTGCATATCACTTGAACCATCAGGGGCAGAGAGATGCTTAGCGCATCGGCCGTGGCTCTCCCCTCGAGTCTGCCATTTGGGTTCTCGGTTTAACTGAGGGGTCCCATAACTTTTCTCGGAAGCTTGAAAGATGGCAAGCGTCTGGGCTCCCTCTGGTCGTATATGCCAAGAGTACGGGTTGCATATCACTTGAACCATCAGGGGCAGAGAGATGCTTAGCGCATCGGCCGTGACTCTCCCCTCGAGTCTGCCATTGGGGTGCTCGGTTTAACCAAGGTGTCCCTTGACATCTCTCGGAAGCTTGAAAGATGGCAAGCGTCTTGGCTCCCTCTGGTCGTATATGTCAAGAGTACGGGTTGCATATCACTTGAACCATCAGGGGCAGAGAGATGCTTAGCGCATCGGCCGTGCCTCTCCCCTCGAGTCTGCCATTGGAGTGCACGGTTTAACCAAGGTGTCCCTTGACATCTCTCGGAAGCTTGAAAGATGGCAAGCGTCTTGGCTTCCTCTGGTCGTATATGTCAAGAGTACGGGTTGCATATCACTTGAACCATCAGGGGCAGAGAGATGCTTAGCGCATCGGCCGTGGCTCTCCCCTCGAGTCTGCCATTGGAGTGCACGGTTTAACCAAGGTGTCCCTTGACATCTCTCGGAAGCTTGAAAGATGGCAAGCGTCTTGGCTTCCTCTGGTCGTATATGCCAAGAGTACGGGTTGCATATCACTTGAACCATCAGGGGCAGAGAGATGCTTAGCGCATCGGCCGTGGCTCTCCCCTCGAGTCTGCCATTTGGGTTCTCGGTTTAACTGAGGGGTCCCATAACTTTTCTCGGAAGCTTGAAAGATGGCAAGCGTCTTGGCTTCCACTGGTCGTATATGCCAAGAGTACGGGTTGCATATCACTTGAACCATCAGGGGCAGAGAGATGCTTAGCGCATCGGCCGTGGCTCTCCCCTCGAGTCTGCCATTGGAGTGCTCGGTTTAACCAAGGTGTCCCTTGACATCTCTCGGAAGCTTGAAAGATGGCAAGCGTCTTGGCTTCCACTGGTCGTATATGCCAAGAGTACGGGTTGCATATCACTTGAACCATCAGGGGCAGAGAGATGCTTAGCGCATCGGCCGTGGCTCTCCCCTCGAGTCTGCCATTGGAGTGCTCGGTTTAACCAAGGTGTCCCTTGACATCTCTCGGAAGCTTGAAAGATGGCAAGCGTCTTGGCTTCCACTGGTCGTATATACCAAGAGTACGGGTTGCATATCACTTGAACCATCAGGGGCAGAGAGATGCTTAGCGCATCGGCCGTGGCTCTCCCCTCGAGTCTGCCATTGGAGTGCACGGTTTAACCAAGGTGTCCCTTGACATCTCTCGGAAGCTTGAAAGATGGCAAGCGTCTTGGCTTCCACTGGTCGTATATACCAAGAGTACGGGTTGCATATCACTTGAACCATCAGGGGCAGAGAGATGCTTAGCGCATCGGCCGTGGCTCTCCCCTCGAGTCTGCCATTGGAGTGCTCGGTTTAACCAAGGTGTCCCTTGACATCTCTCGGAAGCTTGAAAGATGGCAAGCGTCTTGGCTTCCACTGGTCGTATATACCAAGAGTACGGGTTGCATATCACTTGAACCATCAGGGGCAGAGAGATGCTTAGCGCATCGGCCGTGGCTCTCCCCTCGAGTCTGCCATTGGAGTGCTCGGTTTAACCAAGGTGTCCCTTGACATCTCTCGGAAGCTTGAAAGATGGCAAGCGTCTTGGCTTCCACTGGTCGTATATGCCAAGAGTACGGGTTGCATATCACTTGAACCATCAGGGGCAGAGAGATGCTTAGCGCATCGGCCGTGCCTCTCCCCTCGAGTCTGCCATTGGAGTGCACGGTTTAACCAAGGTGTCCCTTGACATCTCTCGGAAGCTTGAAAGATGGCAAGCGTCTTGGCTTCCACTGGTCGTATATGCCAAGAGTACGGGTTGCATATCACTTGAACCATCAGGGGCAGAGAGATGCTTAGCGCATCGGCCGTGGCTCTCCCCTCGAGTCTGCCATTGGAGTGCTCGGTTTAACTGAGGGGTCCCATAACTTTTCTCGGAAGCTTGAAAGATGGCAAGCGTCTTGGCTTCCTCTGGTCGTATATGTCAAGAGTACGGGTTGCATATCACTTGAACCATCAGGGGCAGAGAGATGCTTAGCGCATCGGCCGTGGCTCTCCCCTCGAGTCTGCCATTGGAGTGCTCGGTTTAACCAAGGTGTCCCTTGACATCTCTCGGAAGCTTGAAAGATGGCAAGCGTCTTGGCTTCCTCTGGTCGTATATGCCAAGAGTACGGGTTGCATATCACTTGAACCATCAGGGGCAGAGAGATGCTTAGCGCATCGGCCGTGGCTCTCCCCTCGAGTCTGCCATTGGAGTGCTCGGTTTAACTGAGGGGTCCCTTGACATCTCTCGGAAGCTTGAAAGATGGCAAGCGTCTTGGCTTCCTCTGGTCGTATATGTCAAGAGTACGGGTTGCATATCACTTGAACCATCAGGGGCAGAGAGATGCTTAGCGCATCGGCCGCGGCTCTCCCCTCGAGTCTGCCATTGGAGTGCTCGGTTTAACTGAGGGGTCCCTTGACATCTCTCGGAAGCTTGAAAGATGGCAAGCGTCTGGGCTCCCTCTGGTCGTATATGTCAAGAGTACGGGTTGCATATCACTTGAACCATCAGGGGCAGAGAGATGCTTAGCGCATCGGCCGCGGCTCTCCCCTCGAGTCTGCCATTGGAGTGCTCGGTTTAACCAAGGTGTCCCTTGACATCTCTCGGAAGCTTGAAAGATGGCAAGCGTCTGGGCTCCCTCTGGTCGTATATGCCCAAAGTATTCACCAAATGATTGGTATGGGTTTGGATTTTGTCATACATTGATCGTGCTCTCTCTCGGATAACATCGACAATGTTTGAATATTCCTGTAGAATATGGGTTTGGTATCTCCAGCCTGAATCAGATGATTCTGAGCGCCCTGTTCTGCAACGTCTGGAATCTGATGAAGGTGTAATTGACTACTGTCCCCAGTCTTACAGCCGTACAGAACCATAGGCGGAACGATCGCTCGATAGAGCTGGAGCTTTAGACGGAGGGGCATAGTTAGGGTATAGTTTCCGGAGTGCGGGTATATTAAGCAAAGTTCATCACAATGTTTTAATATTTTCATTCCAGTTTTACTTAGGTGTCGCGTGACAATACGACCAATCAGCATGAAGCCTTAGCCTGAAGTAATTAAACAACTTTGAATCAGTCACCTTTATGTTAGATACATCTTTAGTTTATCAGTGTTTCTTACAGTTAACCTGACTTTAGGTGACGTGACTTGAAACTAATACAATGTTTTAAATGGAGCTATTATCGCGACGTAACGTCAAACTTGTCCTTGTGTTAGTTTAACTTGGTCGCGTGGTAATTGGAACAAATCGCCGTAAAACACAAGCCTGAAGTAATAAAATGACTACCTATCAAGATTTAAGTTTATTCTAATTATACCTTTAGCATTTTTTTAACTTCATATTACGTGCCTCACGCTAAATACAGTAACGTACCTCGTAATGCGAACATCGTAGTCTCGCTTGAAGTCTTTAAGATTGGGTTTATGGCAGAGATGGAATTTTGAGGGTGAGGTTTAGAACCCACCAAAAATGAAAGATAATCCACAAATTTTAGCCTCTTTTAAATCCATTATGTATAAATTAACACATATACACTCACGGATATGCCATTTGTACAATTGCGTCCTTATGTCATGGGAAACAATGGAAATTATAGGCAGTCTTCAATTTTAAAAAGTCAGTTCTTAATCATTTTCAGCTTTTGCAAAGAATTATGCTATACGTCTTACGATTAGCAACAATTAGTATAATAAGTAAATGAATAAATAAATAAATGACGGACAGACAGACAGACAAGACAGACAGACAGACGGGCGGACAGGCGGGCGGGCGGGCGGACAATCCATTCCTAAATGGCAAAGGTCTCCTGCTAATGCAGGGAGTTGCTGCTATGAGCTCATTGGGGTAGCAACTCCTAAGAGCCTCAAACTTGCTTGTCAGTACCTCCTTATCTACTCTGATGACTAGTAACGTCCATACACCGCCTACTTAGATATAGGTTAGATTGTTTTATATTCTATGTTTTCTAACCTAACTTCCACTGAGCTTAAAGTGATGTATCTGTGATATTTCTATAATTTGAACTCTCCTAAATTTGGAGATCCATCATCTTAAGTTCCCCGTGCGCAGCTTGATTTTTGTAGTTTACAGTGATCCCACTTCTCCTTGAACTGCACTTAAAGTTAGCACTGACACTAACACTAACACAGGCACTTCTGTTGCAAACTAGGAGGTGGTGTATTAGTGGGTGGCTGTTCTTTCCAGTTTTCTCCACGTTTGTCTGTCCTTAGCTTGTCTCGTCCATAGTGTTGCTGCTGTCCTCCTAAAGTCATCTGCCCATCGTGCCTTCGGTCTCCCTATCAATCTTGTTCCTATTCTCGGATCGCATATTGTTGTTCTTTGGGTCCATTGGCCGGGGTCCATTCCGGCGTCGTACCCTCCCCATCTTCATTTCAGCGCTTCCGCCCGTACAGCTGCGTCAGTCATACCTGTCTTCTTTCTTATAGTCTCTTTTCATATCCTGTCTCGTATTGTTATGTGCAGTATTTCCCTCTCCATCTTACGCTGGCAAATCTGAAACATTGAAGGCCAAGAAATTCAATAGATGTTAACATCTACCAAACCACAGTGAATAACAACCACGAGTCACGTAAGACAGTTTCCTAAAGTAAACAACAGTCTCGTAAGTTATCTACCCAGACTAAACGGGATGGGAGTGACTTTTTATCTGTATGTCACAGCATAAATTCTGATTTTGTTTTGTCCTTGCTTTAATGCTTGGAAATCCTTATGCCTTTTTATAACTCGACTGGCACAGGAGGCTATTAATGCACAAACTGGTGAATAGAAGGGTGGTCCATATCCCTCCAAGACCGTCTTTCCTGACTGAAATTTTTCCATGTTTTCTGACCCTATTTATTTTCAATATCTTACATACAAATCCCTATTGGACACATCTGGACAAAGCCTTTCTGTATCTAAGCAATAAGACTGGGAAAAAACAATGAAGGACTTTCTAGCTTTCAAAAAGTATTTCTCACCTATATGTCATTACTAACACACCTGCTTCGTTCCATACAGCTTTGGAAAACTACACAATTTTTGTATGGTGCAACAAAAGTGATAAATTTCACAACTCTCAAAACCTACCGCTACAATTTTCAAACCCTTACTGACCGATATGAACAAGATTTATAGTTTCGAAAACAGCCCCACAATAACCTCAATCTCTAGTTACAAACATGCATCGGTTGACATCATAAAATACAACTTTAGTCTTCATAATAGGCTACTAAAGACGCATCACTTCAGCCAATGGAATTCGTAGGAATCACAAATGACAGATAGAACTCCACTCCACGTGGAGTAATCAGTGCCTTATCTGAGAGGTATCTGTTACCAAAGATAAATCCATGGTAACCGTTCAAGCAGCGCAACTATAAGTGAGCCTGTGAAAACTCTCATGAAGTGCGACAGGTAAAAAATATCAACATATGCTTAAGGTTTGGGGTAGAACAATTTAATGATCATCTTTATTGCGTTAGCACACCTATCTACAGTTTCTGAGAAATGAGTAGCACTATTTAACTCGTGATGTGCCTCTGGACGTCATCTAACGAAAGTGTTTTTTATGGATAGTGCGTCAAGTCATTTAAGTTCATTACAAAAGTTCTAGAATGATACATTTCTGTATAAATGGAATGGTCGAGGGAGATCCCTTTTATGGCCTGAAGCCCATCTCTGTAGCGTAGGTGGTAGCGTGTCTCCCTCGCGTTCAAGAGATCTCGAGTTCGAATCAGGGGAGTTAGATGGATAAGGTTTTTTCCGTGGTTCTCCCATAATCTGAAAAATGAATACAGGGTAACTCTTAAGTTCTATGAACGCTGGGCTCATTTGAGCTTCTTTTCACCCATTTAATTCATCGTCCGATATGACTTAACGTTGGAAAACGTAAATTTAAAAAAAAAAAAAAAATAAAGTCTTCTGATTTGAATCCAATAAGTTTCTTTGTCTATGGACATTAAAATTCCTTGGTTTGTGCGACCCCTGTATATAATATTTGTTTAGTTTACGCGAGTGCAATTGACTCACAAAGGAAATATACCATACCCACATTTGACTGTCATAAATCCATCTCCATACCCCAGTAAAGAGAAACCTCTATTTGTCCTTGAAGATCAACAGGAATCCTTATGTTAAAGGAGTGACAGTTATATGTTGATTCCACGTGAAGTCCCAGTACCTATCCAAAATTGCAAACTCCAATTTTTCTTTTGTTTTCTTAAGTACAAAAGTTAATGTTAAAAGTTAGCAATTGTGCAGAAAAGTTCGAGAAAGGAGGGTCTGTGTTGTAAAACAATTATAAGGATTTTTCAAAGGAGGCAACCGGACTGCACAGACAATTCACCGGATACACTGAGTCCGGGAGTTCGCCCTTTTCAATGCTGACCTTGGCGTAGCATCAATTGAAGACACTTGTGAGCCACTGGTTTGGGTTGCATTTCCACTTCGGCGTCTTTCAGTCTAATGTTAGGGTAACTTGGAGCAACATTATTTACACGTTCTTAAAAAAGACACACAAAAATGTACTATAAAACTTTGGTCACAGAGAGGGGACAATCGTCCTTTTATGTGAAACAGGAAAGCTGATAAACTGCTCTGGACTGGACTGGAGAACGCTACGGAGAGGATTCGATACGTAGATCCAAACTTGGTCTAATGTAACTATGCCCTAAAGTGGGGCATCCCCAAGAGGAAGGAAGAGGTGAGAGGAGACAAAGGGCGGCCGTCCCAAGGAGCCACGACAGTGCAGAGAGCAGGATTCCTACACTTTACCAGTTGAAAACTCCCTGGCAGGCCAGAACAACCGGCATCCACCCTACTGTGATCCGGAAATGCCCCACCAGACCTCCTTCGGAAACGGTCCTATCAGAAGAGGAAGTTTTATTGAGAGCATATCATTTTGCCATGCAATGCCAAGAAACCCGGCATTTCTACCCTGAAAGAGACCAACAGATGAGAGATGATGTGAAATGATAATGGAGATAAAATGGAGCGGCAGAAAATTCGGGGAATGTAATTAACTTACCCAGCATTCGCCTGGCGACTTGGGAAAATCCCGAAAAAAACCATGCGTAGGTAGGTCAGCCAGGGGAATCGAACCCGATTCTGGTGAATAGGAGCCACAGACGAAACCGCCTGAGCCAAGCTGCTCGGTATGGGTGCCGTGACCATATCCACTGGATTTGAGCAAATACTTAATGATCTAGGAATTTGTAACTGAGTGATAGCATGAAAAGCAAACTTAAGGCCTGCATGATGCAGCAGAATCCACTTCGAGCACTCTTCAATAATGTCAAATCTCCAGTTATGTCTTGTGACTCAGTTATAAATGACATAGAAACTCATATTCATATGAACCTTTTTTACTCTTATTTTAAGAGAGCGTTGCCCAAATATTTGACCCCATGTGTATAACCAGGACCATCTAGAATACGGAGCTTATACTGGCATTCAAAATGGCAACCGAAATGGGTGGAAAATGCTTATAAACAACTCTTGACCATAAACTACGATTTTTCCTTGTAAAATACAAATGTGTAATAGTAAACTATTATGTGCACGAAGGCTGTGTTCTACACAGAAACACTGTCTTAAAGGTAAAATAAATGCAGTTTAATATTAAGCAGTGACCAATGAGCAAGTAACTATATAACCTGAAATATTCTTGTAGTTTACAGTTCAGCACACCATGATGTAGTGAGTGTGTGTAGTGTTTTAGGGCCCGTCGACAACAAGGTCATTTGGGCCTCTTACCATGATGTAAGAGCATTTCTGAATTACAGATTAGATGTACACCTGGCAACGCATAGGTTAAGTAAGTTATTTAGTATATTTACGACAGTAACATCCCCTACAGTAACAATGTATTATTTTACTTCTCGCCACAGAAATCGTGTCACATCGACATAGAAAGATGTGCAAAGCACATGTCACAGAAAACGCATTACTGGAATTATTCCTGTTCCCTGAATTGCACAAATATTTATAAATACTTTTATGTCACTGATGTTTAGACAAATTTATATCACACTAAAACAAATAATAAACCAGCAATGTAACAAATAGCGTGTGTGAACACCTCAGTTATCACCACCTATTACCGGTGCCATTTTGCTCAGTCTCGAATGCCAGTGTCGCGTATTCTAAATGGTCCTGGTATAATTAAACTATTTCCACAAATATTTATCTGATAATATACAATCAAAGGAACAAGCTTTTCTGGGTATAGTTTATTGAAGAATGGGTAAACAAAGTTATGTCAAGTTAGGTATAATCTTAAATTGTTTCAACATATTGTCGCGAGGCATTGTTTCGTGGCGGGCTGAGGACCGCGCATATGCGAACGCCATGAGACAGAGACAGAGAGAGAGAGAGAAGCGGGTAAAGAAAGACAGAAAGCGCCCAAGCCACACTCACGGAGCAGATGAGTGCGTAGGCACTTGCCGAGAGAGAGAGAGAGAGAGAGAGAGAGAGAGAGAGAGAGAGAGAGAGCAATAGCAAGAGGGAGAAAGAGACAGAGATATGTCTGGACAATTCTCTCCTTTTCTGGCTGCACCACGAAAGGCCATGAAGTGTCGACAAGTTTCTGGAACAATGAGTGGAGGTATAAAAGAGCTGAGTTGCTAGTCGTGAATGGAACCACCGTCTCCCCAGGAGACGGATGAGCTACCGCCGTCCCAAGGATGCCCTTGGGTGGTAAAGTCTGCCTCTCCTCCTTCATTCGCAGACACCGCCAAGCTACGCCGCACCGCGCTTGGTCGCGGCTGGAAGGGTGACATCCGCAGCTGCGCCCGAGAGAGTGTGGCCGACCTGAACACTAATACCCAAACACCGAATTCCACCAGGCCTCTCGCTTCTGGTTCACCCCTCTGACGGATCGCTAGCGACCGTCTTAAGCGAGGCGGATTCGGGCACTGTCCCCCTTCATCGGAGGTACACCCCGGCACCAGAAGCATCAGTAGAGACCAACCGTGCCGTCTAATACAACGACACGCAAGCTAGTGCAAAGGACAATGCCCATTATATCGCACGGGAAAATCCGTACAACGGATAGGTACCGTGGTGTGTTACCCTCCGCCCGGGAGAACCCGGGCGACCTACTCTTGGCTCGTGAATGTAGTCGTTAGTGAGCTGCCTTATGTGTGTGTAACCATTTGAACTGTACCGAGTTGCAAGTTGAGAATGATAATCGTGTAGTGATTTGAAAGTGAATTCTTTTGTTCGTTTACGTGTGGTGAAGCCACGAGAGACTGTGTTGGCGTGTGTTACGTCATCCTGCTACTCTCAGGACTATACAAAACGTCTTTCTATGGAAATCAAGAGCATTTTGAATTTCTGCAAACTAGACTTCTAATTTACGAACTCGCAAAGTCTCAATATTAATTGGCCTTTGCCAATCAGTTGAAAAAAAAAAAAGTGTATACAGATCTTATTACATAATATATATGCACGAATTTCTATTGAAGAAACAAAAAAAAAAATGAGGAAGCGCTAATATTTCACCAAGCAAAGGTGTGATTTTAAAATTAATAAGCGATTCATTCAACCTTTACAAAAGCAAGGGAAAGTGGTGACTTACTCTCTACTTCAATTTCTATGATATAGTCTTCAAAGTCTTGTGTTATACGTTTCTAGAGTTTGTGAAATATCTTGGGAAGTAATTCTATACCAACTTGAAGATATATGAGCAATGCTTATCATGTTTAACCTATAAACTGCTTAGATACAGTCTCAAGTTCCCTTAACTCCAGTAGTTGACAAATGACCGCTTCGATGATTTATGACTGTGAATGTGCAATTTCCACCTGACAGGTCTCCTAATGATGTAGTCAGCAGGAGAGTCCCACTACGCAAGTCAAGTGTGGACGAAACCTCGGTAATGCAATACGCTCTTCAGCAAAGTAAAAACAATCTCATGTTGCTACCGTTTACACAGCTTCTATAACATTTTCTTGCAGAACATTACTTTTCTGTCTATTTGGTATTAATTGAAATATACGAGGGCCGTTTTTCTTCAACCTCCGATAGGCTAATAAATAAAACACAAGTTCATGTAAAACAATAATTTTATTACCAAAAGAATAGTACACTTTTCGACATAATCACCGAAGAGATTGAGACATTTGTCATATCTGTGGACAAGCTTTTCAATTCCCTCTTCAAAGAAAGTTGCCGACAGTGAATTCAAGTAGTCCTTGACGTTCATTTGAAGGTCCTCATTGGTTTGAAATCGCTTCCCACCAAGCCACGTCTTCAGTTGAGAAAAAAGGTGAAAGTCACTGGGTGCTAAGTCAGGACTGTATGGCGGATGATCGAAAATGTCCCATCCATGTCCCATTACGACCATCTTTAAACTTTCGACACCATTCACGAACAACACCATCACTCATGAAGTTTTCGCCATACACACGACTCATCTTCCGATGGATTTCTGCAGCACCATGGCCTTCAGCCTGTAGAAAACGAATTACACTTCGCAATTCGCACTTGGCGGGAGCATCAATAATGGCGGCCATGTTTACGTGGCTGTAGCACAACGCCGACTGACGACTGAATGTCAACAATGGCGGAGTGTGTAGTGCGAGAGCTGCGCAGTCGCCGACAGCGCATACCCGCTTTCTGCTGTCCGCGTAGCGTCGGCATGGAGCGATCGGAGGTTGAAGAAAAAAACAGCCCTCGTATTTTTGCAGAAATAATTTAGTTTTACATTTCGTTGAAGGCACAAGGAAAATAAAAGAAACCGAATTAAATATTACAAAAAATATAATAATTTGTTACAAACTTCACTTATCCTTTTAAGAAACTTGGTAAATTCTTCACAGAACTGAGGAGACTAGTTTCACAAATATTTACTAATGATGCAAGTAGGTAAATATTTGCGAAACTAATCTCTTAGTTCTGTGAAGAATTTACCAAGTTTCTTAAAAGGATAAGTGAAGTTTGTGACAAATTATTGTATTTTATTGTAATATTTGCTTTGCTTTAATGTTATTAGCGTCAGATATTTACGTATTAAGGAACTGAATGTTTGTCACATGCTGGGGAATTTGTTATGTTATTCTCGAAGGCAGATTCAACACTAGATATCATTCTGATTTAGCAATTATCCATTTTTCTGAACACTGATTAATTAAAATGGGTATGAAGAGGACAGACTTCCTTTTATCTACTATGGGTAGGTGGCAGAAAAACAAAACTCGGATGTGTTGCACTCGCATGACTCTCTAATCTTGTGCAAACTATTCTTACGAGGTGCGTTGAAATTATAACACTTTTTTTAGGACTGGGACCAGATAGGAACTTCTGTTTGTTTTTAAATACACGTGGACTCTTTGTGAATGCGCGAAAGAGATGGCAGCACTGTACAGTGCATAGAATAGTGGTAGTGACGAGAGTAAGGACTGTTTTTGATACTCAAAATGGCGACGTTTTCATTGCCAGAACAGCGTGTAATCATTGGTGTTCTACATTTTCGTGGTGTGGCACCTATTGAAATTCATCGCCAGTTGAGTGAGGCATGTAGTGATGGTACCATGGATGTGTCTAATGTACGTTCCTGGATGCGACAGTAGACAGTCCCAACTCTCGTCGCTGCCACTGAAGTTCTATGCGCTGTACAGTGCTGCCATCTATGTCACGCATTCACAAAGAGTCCACGTGTATTAAAAAAAAAAACAAGTTCCTATCTGGTCCCAGCCCTGAAAAAAAGTAGGTGTTATACTTGAACGCACCTCGTATAAACGAATCTTTTAAAATGCTTGTCACTTTGTGATTACTTTGAAATCGTTTTTTTTTTCCCCCTTTGTAAGGGCCAGAACAACGAAAGGAATGAATAACTTCCCATTTGAGAAAACTGTAAATTATGGGCAATTCAAATATATTTTAATAAGAAATATATAGTAAATTATTTACTAAAATAAATAATTAATAATGATAATTCATGTATGCACTAATCAGATTTACATGTTAAGTTTTATCGAATTTTGTCTATAACTTACGGTTTAGTAGTGCAATTTTTTTTTCAGAGGCTATTCCCAAAAATTTAAGATATACCTATCTACACTTCATTTGTCATGAAAATATTTTAAATGTATGAATATTTAAACAAAATTTTTGGAACCATTTTGGAAAAATAAACATCTTGAGCCTTTTATTTAAAGGTACATTGGGTTGTGGACTTTTTTCTAAAAATATTTGTATTATTTAGAAGACACGACTTGAATATCAAATTTGTGTTTACTAGCCTTCGTCATTGAGACATAGTATTTAGAAAACATACAAGGACACGGACACACACACACACACACACACACACACACACACACACACACACACACACACACACACACACACACACACACATACACACACACACACACACACACGCGCGCGCGCGCACGCACGCACGTCTTAAAACTTGTATTTTCCAGATAAATCTAGGATCAAATGTTTATGTGAAATACCTTCCTCTATTTAATGTAAGTACTAGAAGAGAAACTGTTAAACGTTATAGCCAATAATAATAGATATTTAAAAAAAATGTCTGAACGCACAAAAAGTACAAGGGGCGTCCAGAAAGTAAGCTCTGTTTCAATTTATCTCCGCTGCAGCGCTGCGATCGCAGTTCCGCACATGCTCGGTAGACGCTCTGTATCAAGGAGAAGAAACGTGCGCCATTGTGAGATCGCTGTCAGTCACGTACGCTTTGTTGTGCTTGTTTACAATGTCGGTGTTGATTGAAAATCCCGCCGCTTGTGAAATCAGATCTGTGATTCGTTTTCTGAATGCTAGGAAAGTGAAACCAATTGAAATTTATAGTCAAATTTGCGATGTCGCAAGGTGTTGTGTTTCTTCACGACAACGTACAACCACACACTGCCAATGCGACGAAAAACATCCTACAGGGATTTGGCTGGGACATTTTTGACCACCCCCCGTACAGCCCTGCCCTCGCTCCTAGCGACTTTCATCTGTTTTTGCATCTCAGATCTTTCCTTGGCGGTCAACACTTCAACAATGACGAAAAGCTGAAAGAAATTTTTTCTAACTGGTTCAAGACACAGGCGGCAAACTTTTATGAAGAAGGTATACAAAAACTTGTGCCTCGCTATGACAAATGCCTGCAAAATTTCGGCAGTTATGTGGAAAATTAGTTTAAGAGTTATAGAATTTTGTGCAATAAATAATTTTTCTGTATCTGTACAAAATTTAATGTTATTACCAAACAGAACTTACTTTTCTGGTCGTACCTCTTATGTATATGAAATCTATTTTCAGAGACTTACAAATTTGGTGTAGTTAAGTTGTTATCTTTTACTTTCTACTAATTACACGAAATTGCTTCCGAATGAAAACTGTTTTACTGTCTATTTCTAGAAAATTTAAGTTATATGTACACTTTATTGCGTAAATATATTAAATACACATCATTTTTAAATCAAAATTGTTAAAGCCATTTTTGAGAATACCAAACATTTTCCATAAAAAAACATAGTTTGGGGTGGAGGAACTTTATTGAAAATCTTATGTGTCACTTAATTCAGGGGGCCTCAAAACGGGTGAAATGTGAACATCAGTGTGTCCATCTACTTAATGGACACATAACCAAATGAGATGGTTCTGCAGCAATGTGCGAGGGTCACTTTCGAGAGATGCTGTATTTGAATCCTGCTGACAGCCATTCTATCAATAGATTTTTTTATGGTTTTCCCTTGTTGGGTAGGCGAATGCTGGGTGGTTCTTTCTTCTGCCACGACATTTCTTTCTGTAATTTCCCTTCCCATTCACGTTTAGTTAGGATGCTTTGGAAAGTTGTTCTCGGTCCTCCAGACAGCTGCCCTCACAGGGCCGTTTCAGAGTTAACTATTTTCCTTCTTATTGGTTTCATTTTCCAATGTTATGATTTTCTTAAATGAGAAGTCGTTATTCGTTTCCTCCCCGGTCTTGCAAAGAGAAAAGAATTTCAGAGCCATCACATAGCAACCAAAACTTTAAATATGACTATCGCTTAAGTCTACTATATAAAACCTTTCTTACAAATGTTTACCTCGTTTAGCACAAATTTTTCTAAGTATAGTTTGTTGAAGAGTGGGTAGAAAAGGTCATGTAAATGTAACAGAACAGATTTTTGGATTTTATTGTACAAAATATTGTCACGTTACCGCCATTGCCGCTTGCTGTGGAAGGGTCCACTGTGAATGGGACACTTACTCAGGCTCCGTTGTCTGTAGGCGGGAGAGGAAGCACCCTCAAAGACGTCATGAGCTGACGTCACGAAGCTAGAAGCGAGTCGTAATATTACTGCCCAAATATCGTTTGATATTGTTCCAGAATGTAAGCCGAGAACATAAGGAACGATCTATGGTTCTATCGCGCCTGGCAGGATTACATAAAAAGCCGATATGAGGCCTGAGAGAGTAGTAGTGTGTGAGTAGAGAATGCGGTTCCGTGGTGAGGAGTCGGTGCACTGAAGTAGTTCACGAATCAGTCAGTCAGTTGAGTTGTGCAGAGAAGTGTAGTACGTTCCAAGTTCCATGGTGAGGAGTTAGTAGACCGTGAAACAGGCAGGAGGCAGTTCACGAGTCAGTAAGTGTGGCTCCGTGGTGAGGAATCGGTTGTCTGTGGAATAGGCAGTGAATCAGTATGTGCGAATATCGATGTTGTATTCAGAATAGGCGGGTGAACTGCTGTAAAGTGAAAATCCTAATTTTTTTAAAGCTAAATTTACAATACCTTTGTCAATTGACGTGGCAACAAGGATGAAACAGGTTATTAATAATTATGGTTCTAGTTTTCGATACTTACGGTACCAGTAGGAAGTGACTTAACACCCTACAGCATAATACTTGTACCAATAGGAATTGATGTAATACCCAACAGCATAGTACTTACTGCAGCAATAGGAAATGACGTAATACCCAACAGAATAGTAGCAATTTTGACTTATCATTGCTTTCTATGGCTTTTTCAAGTATTGCAAAAAGTAATTCTCTAAAGATCTCTAATGCTCAGGAATCCTTGCCCTATGGGCCTTATAATATTTTCAATATGCATTCTCAACCTGATAAGTGTCACAGTTTCTGTTATGCAATATACTATTAAAAAATAGGACATTTTTTATGTTTTGTACTGAAGCTGACTGTTCAGTAGAAGTAGGTGCTTTGATCGGTAGATGTAACTTCTGTTGTGTCTATAAATTGTGATTGCGATTTTGTAAAGAAATTGGCTTTGAGAACACCAAAATATGTATTTAAATGTATTTTAAAAATAAAATAAAACATTCTGTTCACACATTAAGTGGCATATGAGTCTGTACAACTTCATACAATTATAACATATATAGTATATAATGAAAACAAAATCTTACATACTTCTCGTTTTGGAGTTGCATTTTCCCATGCCACATTATAGTTAACCCAGGTACCAAAATATATAATAGCTGCCAAACTTGTAAAGTAAAATTATAATTAAGGTGTTCAACTTTTTATTTCCACCTGACTATCCTTGGGCGCACTCTTTCTTACATAGTGCAACCCACTGCCTCCTCCCTCTTACTATAAAGTGCTCACTGAATCAAACTGTTTGCTGTATGAAAATTGCAAGCCTAATCATGATTCAGTGCCTGCACAAAATTCTTCATGAAACCTAGTTTTATGTGAAGGTTTGAAGTATATATGTTGCAGCCATATTATCACACCACTTGGATACCTTCAATGAAGCAACAGTGTATAGAATGATTAATTCACCAGAAATAAATCTTGATATCAGCTGTTAGTAAATATTTCATATTTCCGCCCAGTTGATTTCTGCATGTTGTTGACTCTCTCAAATGCAGGAATCAATTGTATATTCAGTAATGTTGGAGGTAGTTTGTACATGTCTGAACATTTGTTCATGCTCCGTATGTGTTCAAATAATAGGAGCAAAAATTGAATTTGTAACAACTCTTACAGCCATGAAGCTTCTGTCAAATCTGAGAATATTATTGTCACATATACGGAAACAGATATGATTTTTATGTCTGCCATTAATTTGAAGCATCATACTACTTGGGACAATATTTCCTTACAGTGTTTTAGGAGCTACTTGATAATTGGTCCATTAGTATGTATCCACATCAATGTGTTGATTGCTTTTTTTCTCTTATTAACAGTTTTCCCTGAAACATGTTTTCTGTCTGCATGGTTGTAAGTGTGCTACAAAATGAACAATGTCTGTCAGTATAGACTATCTACTTTGCTTCCATGTGTTAACATTTCAATGCCTGACTTACTGGCCAGGAGTCTTTAGTCATTAGTCTAGAAAGCTCAGCTAAACAAAATTATAAATGAATATATTAGAAATTTGAGGTTAAGCATTAAATTCTCATCTAAGCATATTTAAACTTCCTTTCACATTTCTTTCTCTGCAGAAGTTTTGGATATAGTTAACACAGATAAATAAATATTTAGGTAGTTAAGAAGTGAGTGACTGATCACTCTGTTTTTAGTTTTGTGAGAGTGACTTCAACATTCGTCATCATGAGGCCTACTCATATTGCAGTAGCCCTCCCAACAACTACCCTGCATTCTTAGGGAAAGTTCACAAATATGGCGTGTTGTGCTACATGTTAAGAGGCACTAACCAACATATTACTCTTAATAACTAAAATTATTAGTCTGCAAAATAAAGAAGTACTGGTGTAATATTGTTCTTAACATACATTGTTCTAAATTACCAATACAAATATCTGCAGTTAACACCTTGTACTTATTTTTTACCGGTAACCAATCCAGCAACTATCCATGTTGGGTATAACGAGCATAAACTGCATGAATGCAGACATGATAACAGTAACCTACAGCCAGCACTGTTACTAAATGTTCCAGTTAATAAAGACAAGTTCTCTAACACCACACATCGTGATTCATATAAATTTTAGTTTACTAGAAACCAAGTTTCAACATATAAAACTGTTAATATTTAAGTTAATTGATGAAAATTAATAATTCCTCCACACTAGCCGTATATAGGCTAAGGTTTTGGATAGATAGTCAACATGAAAAATTCAATGCCATGGCCGTGATTTGAACCAAGGATCTCCTAATTTTCCGTCCAGTCACTTACCCATTGAACTACCCTGGCCAACGTGCTGTCCTGACATTAAATTCGCCAATTGACTCATATATTTTCCCAGTAGACCACTAGAGGCTCTCGTATTCGAGATACACCGTTTGTGGTGACTTGCACAATCGTAAGTACTTGAATCCCAGACTTCATCATTAAACTCTTTATATTCAAGTTAATTGAACCAGGAGATCAGTGGTTCAAATCATTGTGTCAACATTATACATTTGAATTTAAAAAAAATAATAGTCAATTACATACAGTTTAACATGATGATACTTCTCTTAATTTCAGCAGTACAAAGCATATTCCTTTCTACTTCATAAAACTATTTGTAGTCGGTTTTTCACATTACATCACTGCAATTTAATTTTTTGAGAGACTAGTTTTGGGAGCTGTTGCTCCCATTTTCAACCTCCAAGGCCAGACTGTCATATGTTGTTGCCTGCAATCTTCCCTCTGGTTGTGGAATATGCACTTCTTTATCAAATTATTATCGGCTGGTGAGATTTCAAAGTTTAATTTGATAAAGAAGTTCATTGTTCTACCACCAGGGGCAAGACTGCAGGCAACAACAAGAACTGTTTGGAAATAGAAGCAATGGCCCCCAAAACTAGTCACTCATAAAATCAAACATAGTGTGAAAAGTTGATTACAAATAGTTCTATCAATTAATTTGGACATCACTGTTACAAGGTGTGTTCAAGTTAAAACTCCTACTATTTTTTTTCAGGACTGGAACCAGATAGGAACTTCTGGTTTCTATAAATACACGTGAACTCTTTGTGAATGCATGACACAGGTGGCAGCGCTGCACAGTGCATAGAACTCAAGTGGCAGCGACGAGAGTTAGGACTGTTTCTAATACTTAAAATGGCAATGTTTTCATTGCAAGAACAGCGTGTAATCATTAGTTTTCTCCATTTTCGTGCTGTGACACCTATTGAAATTCATCGCCAGTTGAGTGAGGCTTGTGGTGATGGTACCATGGATGATCATCCTTGTGATCATCCGTCAGCATTTGTGGTACCCACCTGGAAGACACTTTTTGCATTTTCAGATCTTCATGCAGGATTGTGTGCACAGATCCCACAGAAATGCCAATTTTGGAGGTGATCTCTGCAATGCTCAATTGGTGATCCTCCAAAACAATGCTCTCCACTCGCTGGATCATGTCGTCAGACCGGCTGGTGCGAGGCCGTGACTGTCTTGGTTTGTTGTCACACAATGTTCTGCCTTCATTGAACTTTAGCACCCAGGAACAAACATTAGACACATCTGTGGTATCATAGCGTGGTGGTAGCATGTCTGCCTCACGTTCAAGAGGTCCTGAGTTCCAATCTCGATACGGTTTTTTCTGGGGTTTTCCCTTATCCTGACAGACGAATGTCGGGTAACTCTAAGCTCCTGGACCCTGGACACATTTGAGCATCATTTCACGCAATTCATTCACCGTCCGATATGACTTAACGTTGGAGGATGCCATTTTAAGTATCAAAACCAGTCCTAACTCTCATTGCTGCCAGAAGAGTTCTGTGCAATGTAAAGTGCTGCCATGTCTGTCACGCATTCACGAAGAGTCCATGTGTATTTTTTAAAAAAAGCAGAAGTTCCTATCTGGTCCCAGTCTTGAAAAAAAAAAATAGGTGTTATAACTTGAACGCACCTTGTACTAGACTCCTCCAAACATGCATAGATATTCCTTCCTATTTAACATTAGCTCATAGGCCAGATTATTGAGGGCTGGATTAGAGATGAATGATGATAAATCTCTTAATTGTTTCCAGAAATCACCAGCACCAGAGCAACTCAGCACTACCACCCTTCATGGAGACATTGTATGACTACTGGGAGCATTTCAAAAGCTCTGATCTTGGCAAGGCGATATGGCACAACTCTGGTCTTGAAGCTGTTGCCACACTTTTCACTGATAAAGATGGACATTTTGAGATGGACCGGATCATCCGCTCTCTTGAAAATGCTACCTTCAGAAGACGCTGGATTCGTAGCCTTTCCAGCTTTGTGGCAGAATGGATAGCACATGTTTCTGATCCTGCCACACAAACAAGGTAAGCTATAATGGTCTGCTAAGAATAAAAAAAATGTAATATCATGGAATAGATGACTAAAGTGATGACACAAATCCAAAAACAATGTGTTAAAATGCAGCAAATGGGAAAACTAGTATCTAACTCTGATAATCTGGAGAATCTATGTATTGAATGCCTAAACTTCTGAATGCTGAATTTGCTGCTTTATAAGGAATAAAGCATGAAATATGCTGCAATAATTCTACAATATAATATTGTTACCTTTCCACTCTATTAGACTTATACTACAAAAATGCAGTCACTGACAACGTACCTTCCTCCAAATAAGCTCAAGATTGTCAGTTTTCCTTTCTCTACCATGTACTTGGTAAATACAAAAGTATTGCATTCCACCTAACATTTGATATTGAGATTTCAGGGAGAGTGAGGGAAAGAGATGAGAGAGACTGAAAATCAAAATGTTGGATAAATACAAAACTCAATGCCATTTGAGAGAAATATCAGACCTGGTATTTAAGTTTTTTCCAAATGTGCATCATGAATATGTTCTAGAAAATACTCCAACCTAAACTATCCTTTATATGAAATTGTTTTTATAATGTGTTTGATTAAAATACCATATATTGAAGACATTAACACGGCAAATAAAAAGTATGTCTAGAATATTCTGGGAGCATCGAACAATATGTTCATTTAGAAGGAATGAACTATAAGCATAGAAAAAGGCTTAAGGCTTATTACACTAGATATTAGATGTAGTTAAAACACACAATTTATATCAAAACCTTTTTAGCAGCATCGCTATTTCCAAAGTATTCTTTGTTATTGGTTTAAACTTTCAAATAATTCCAAGGTTAAGTTGCTATTCACTTTTTCCTTGTAGTCCCGCAGAGTGGAGTTTCAGGGTCAACATGAAGTTACCTCCATTTTAAACATTTGACTATCACTTCAGCCTACAGCATTCTTCTTGTATTTGCAATGAAGTGCATATAGCATCTCTGCAAACAATTATCTTAATTAACAAGAACTAAATAGGAGGCGCAGACATCAAATAGCTAGCTAGTGCTCTGGGCAGACAATTTTGCCCCCACATTTTTCAGTTCCAGAAATGTTAACATTTTACAGCTTCCAGTTTATTTATTATAATGTTTAAACTAACCCCTTTTGCAATTAAATACTAAGACTTTTTAAGTTACAGGGTTCTTGTCTATTTGTTGTTTGTTTTGGTATTTAATACATGGTTGCATAGTTTGAGACTCTGTTATAACTACACAGTATAGAAATATTTTGCCAAACAAGCAAACCAAAGGCATAGAAGTTACTTATTTTAAACACTAAATATTCTTAAAAATAGATCATGTTTTTGTAAGGTACAAATTAAAATATAAAACTAATAGCTAATATAAACTGAGATAGTAAAATATAAATAGAAGTATAGACCTATCTATTATTCATAGATTTAGAAAAAGCCTTTGATAGAGTAAATAGAGAACTATTGTGGAATAGTACAAAAGTGAATCGAGAATATATTGACACATTGCTTCACTCTCACTGTTTATTCACAGGACATGTTTCAAGAGCTCTTGCTCCTATCCTCAGCTGATACTCGACTTGTGCAAGTTGTAGTGGTTTCTTCCTTCTCCGTATTGTCAATAGATGGCGTGATGTACTTGTCAAAGATGTCCGGTGGTGGAGTTTCAAAATTCATGACTCTATGACGATTTTTGTTAATGAAGATTTTTTCCCATACGGAAAGGTCTATGGGGTGATTAACGTATTTTATTAGAGATGTTTCCAAATTGATGTCATGTCTAGTATTCAAAAAATGAAAAGCCACTGCTGATTTTTCTGTTTCACCATTTTTAGTGTTTCTCATATGTTCTTTAGTTCTGATGTTAATATTTCTTTTTGTTTTTCCTATATACATTTTAGGGCAAGTTTCACATTTGATCTCATAGATTCCTGGTTTTTCTTTGGTAGTGATTGAATTTTTGGGAGGGCCTTTTAACAAATTTCTGATATTAAACCTATTTTGAGGTGCAAGAGTTATGTTGTGTTTTGAGAAGATTTTTTGGAATTTGTTATAGGCTGATGGGTGGAAGGTGAATTTTTTAAAAAGTTTTTTCTCTTTTTCTCCTGTAGGTTCTAGGGTGGTGGTTTCTTTTATTTTCTTAGCTTTGTTGAGTCTGTTAACTGTTTTGTCTACTAAATTTGGGTTGAAACCGTTGGATATAGCTACTTTTTTTAAGTGTAGGTATTCTTCTTGATAATCTTCTCTGTTTAGTGGAAAGTTGATCATCCGAAAGATTAAACTGTTGAAAATGGCATGTTGGTGTTGTTTTGGGTTGAAACTGTTGTTCTTAATGTAATTATCTGTGTGTGTCGGTTTCCTGTAGATACCAAAAGTGAGTTTGTTGTTCACTTTTTTGATCTTGATGTCCAAAAAGGGGAGCACACCATCCTCTTCTGTTTCCAATGTAAATTTTATAGCTGGATTTTGTATATTCAAAAGTTTAAGACCATCTTGTATGAGTTTTTTAGGTACTATTGCAAAAATGTCGTCAACATAGCAATACCACACTTTGAAATAATTTGGAAAAGCTTTTGTGATATATTGTGGAATACCCTGGAAAACAAAGGTATCGCCAATCAAATAATAGAAATTGTTAATCAAATCAAATCAAATTTATTCACCATAAGATTTCCAATTACAGAAATATCGGCTTCGTCAATACAATTTTACATTACAGATTAACAGTAAACACATGATCGGATAAACAATACTTAAGTATGTTTCCTTATAGAACATTTTTTACTTTCTATTTTATTTTAGAAACTTAAACTAATTTGTTCAATATTTAAAGAAACAATATCAACATTTTGCAGTTACTAAAAAGATTAAAGATTGCAATATATATAATACATATGTCTAACAAAATTGATTCACTGTTCATCAAGGTATTCATTTACTGAATAAAAACATCTTTGTATTAGATACTTCTTTAATTTCCTTTTAAATATTGTTAAATTTGGTAATTCTTTGAAATATTGAGGAAGTTTGTTGTACAATTTAATACAGTTATAGTGTATACTTTTTTCATATAGGGTTCTCTTATGTCCTGTAACATGAAGATGTGATTTACCTCTAGTGTTGTGACTATGTGACTATGTGACTATGTATTTCAGCGTTAAGAGCTTATATTATGAGACAGATGTATGTATAGACCGATTGCTAACTAGAAACAGTAAAACGTTTTTCATAATAAATCAAGGAGTGAGACAAGGCTGTCTTTATCACCTCTTTTATATAATATCTATATTGACGACATTCTGTTTGAATGGAAAAAATATTTAAATGAGAAAGGAATATTAACTGACTATAAGGGTAGAAGAATTAATACTCCGTTATTTGCGGATGATGTCTTACTAATGGCAGAATTTGAAAGAGATCTACAAATGTTAGCTTTTAAGTTCCAAATGGTGGCCAATAGATACAACTGCTAAATATCAGTAAGTAAATCAAAAGCAATAAATTTTAGTTAATTGATGCAAATTAATCATTTTTTCACACTAGCCATATATAGGTTAAGGTTTTTGATAGAGTAAACATGAAAAATTCAACACCATGGATGGGATTTGAACCACGGATTTCCGAGTTTCCATCTGGTTGCTCTTATCCTTTCAGCTATCATGGCCAATGTGCCGTCATGACATTAAATTGTTCAATTGACTCATATTTTCCTGGTAAACCGCTAGGGGCTTATAGCTATTAGGTTATGTTCCTTTCCAATCATATCTTTTAACTTCTGTATTAGCTTTCCTGTGTTTCTGCTATCAAAAGCTTTTTCATACAACTTTTACAATACTGTGTAATATTTTCCCTTTGGTTAATTGATGGAAATTAATGGAAATTAATGGAAAAAAAATGTCCCTTTGGTTTGCTGATTGCTTCAGCTATTTCCTTTTTTTAGTACTTCTTCTGCTTGTAATATTGATTTTGCTTTTATGAATCCAAACTGATTCTCTGATATATTCTGTTGGGTGAGTTCTGTCAATTTGTTCGTACTGATCTTCATGAAGATTTTTAAAGATGTACTTTCAAGCGATACTCCTCTGTATGCATTCAAGTCTTCAGTGTTTCCCTTTCCCTTATATATATATATATATATATATATATATATATATATATATATATATATATATATATATATATATATATATATATATATATATCTTTAGTTCGAGTCCCACCGGGGATACAAAAAAAAAAAAAGGCCCAAATGACCTTGTTGTCGACGGGCCCTAAAACACCACACACTCACTCACTATATCTTTAGTGTGACTTTTCTCCAATTCTCTGGAGTGGTGTTTGTGCTGATGCATTTGTTAAATATTTCTATCCGAATTGAGGTCAGCATTTCTGACAAGTTTTTTAAATGCTCGTTTGCTATCTGTTGTGGTCCAGTTGCTTTTTTGTCTTTTGTTGCCCTGATTCATCCGTCTACTTCCTCCTCTGTTATTTCTATTCTGTTTCTTGTTGCCTCTTTGTTTATTGCTGTTTCATATACTTTTTTTTTTGTTTCCTTTATTAAATATTCTTGAGAAGTGCTTTTGCCATTTTTGTATTGGAATCTCTTGCATTGCTTGTTTTGTTCTGTTTAATGCTAGGAAAGGATTATTCCCCACTTCTTCTGCCATCTTTCTGGCTTCTTCCTCCATGAATTGTCCTCTTGGTTCCTTTATCATTGTCTTGTGCTGTTTTCTTCTTCTGGCATAGTTCTTAAACTCCTCTTTTAGTTTTGTAGTTTTTGCTAATCCTAGGGCTTTCAGTGCTTCTTTTTGTTCTTCACAGCATACTTTGTTAAACCAAGGCTGTATCCTTCTTCTTTTGGTTTCTTGACAAGTGTTTTTTATTATGTTATTCGTCAGTTCAGTGGCTATTTCTAGTCGTCCTTCTATTTCTCCTCTTACATTTTCCATCTCTTCCTTGCTGTGTCTTATTGTTTGTGGGTCTAGTATACTTGACTTTTTTCATTTGGAATGTGTTTTCTAAGCGCTGTGGTATTAGATTTCCTAAGTCCTCTTTGTTCTATTAATGTAATATTTTCCCCTTTGTATAGCATTAGATCTATCACACTTGATCTGTTATGCACATTTTATCTTCTTTTGTTGCTCAATTGTTTATAGGATTTTGTTATAAGCTTAACATGCCAGCACAAAGGTTTACATGGCAAAGAAGGATATTATCTTTGTTACATTTGAAAAAGGATGGGTAGAAAAGTGTGACAATGTTTTGTAACAAAATTTCCTAGTGTTCCATCTCAGTAGGATCTGTATTTGTATTTATTTCATCCTTTGGAACATAATACATGTGTTATAGGACACGTCAGTTCAAGATACAAAGATAAATATAAAAAGTTACATAAGACTAAAAACTGTAACAGATACAGGATCCAACAAAAGTCTAAAGTAGAAAAAGCAAATAAATATAAACTATATAAAGACCATAGAAAAATGCTATATAAAAGTAATTGTTCACAAATGTGGAGTTTACTCTACTTCATGACTTAATTCAATTCAGTTTATTTTGTCCTTTCGATTAATATCAGACACGTCATAGTTTAAAAATTACATTAATGGCTATTGTCATTATTTACAATCACTTAAAACTAATTAACATTTAAAAACTCATTTACAGAATAAAATGAATGTTGCCTTAAAATGTATAAGGCTCTGCATTTGTTTAATATTTTCTGGTAGTCTGTTATATAATCTTATACCTTTATTGATAGCACTAGACCTGAAGATTTCCATTCTACAACTTTGAATGTGAAAGTCATCTTTCTGATGTGTATTGTATTTATGAATATCTGCATTTTTGTAATTTTGTATTGTAGTTTATTTTGTTTTATATGGATTACTAATTCCAAAATATACATACATGCTAGAGGTAATATTTGATGTTTTTTTAATAATGGCCTGCAAGATGTTCTGTTATCCACCCCACTTAGTATGCTTATCACTCTTTTTTGAAGTTTAAAGACTCTATCTGCCATTTCCCCCCAGAACACTATCCCATATTATAACTGACTGTGAAAGTAACCATAATATATATTTCTCAATGCTGCTAAATTTATTAAGCTTTTCAAATGTTTAAGCAAATAACAAATGGAATTTATGTTAAATGTGAAACATTTTAGAGAAAAGGGGTCAGTTCAGAATAAATGTGGAAAGAGAAACCCAAGTGTCCTTAGTGAGAAAAAGCTCAACAAGACAGAACATTTAGAACATTCTTCTTGAAAATCTCTCTGCTACCTATTGGAGGAGCAGTGCTTTGAAAACCACTGTGTACATAACCACTAAAATTCAGAAATTTAAGAATTACAGTAAATGAACTAGCACTTGTGAATCCCAATTTCAAATTCAAAAATATGTTTATAGAACAAAATACCATCTTGGTTTCTATAAATAGATATGTAGTATTAAAATTGTTAAATTCAAAAACAAAAAATGAAATCCTATCAATCAATAGATATTTATATACAAAGTAAATTGTAGGGATTATGAAAAATTTTACAAAGGACAAACTAAAATAAACCTAAACACCAGAGTCAAAGAACATTTTAGAAACATTAAATTGAAACCGAAAGACAGGTCAGCAGTAACATTTCATTTTTGGAATGAAAACCATAACTTCGAAATAAATCCAAAATTATTAAACCATAACAAACTCACAATGTGGGAGAACATCTTAACATGAAAATACAAAGACTGATCATAAAATTTTACAATCTGATAAAGAAGTTCATAGTTCCACCACCAGAGAGGACTGCATGCAACAACAACAGACGATAGTCGGATCTTTGGGGTTGAAAATTGATGCAACAGTTCCTGAAACTAGTTCATAAAAAATTAAATTGTAAGTGACATGTGTGAAATAATGGACTACAAATAGTTTTATGATTTAAATTTAGACATGATTTTTATGAGTAAGGATTATGATACAATGAAGCACAAAATTAATATAATATTGTGTCAAACTCGATGCTCCAGAACATGTTTACCTAGAAAGTGTTTCATTAGGACCTTCCTAACAAACCCCATTCTAGGTAAACACTAGCATTATATGGAGCATCAATTACTAGTTTAAAGTTACATTATTGTTACTAAATTCCTCCAAATATCAGTTAGGTTGTCTAGTCCTGAAGTTCTTCAGACACTAAAGGGATGAACAGAAAGTTAAATTTTCTCTAGATCTAACTTTCTGTAACAAGGTCTACTCCTGCTACTACTGTCAGGAACAATAGGAGATATTTGTTCAAATCATGCACAAATTCGCATGTGACATCATTATTTTGTAATATATTTGTATTGATCAAATATAGATACATCACTGGGTTGGTATAACTTAGAGCTTTATTCTTCCCTGACAAATGCTGTTTAAAATTTTAAAATCTGATAAACTTGAATATTTATTTTCTGACCATTTACTGGTTCCATTTTGTATCCAACATATATAAATTTGGTAATTTCAATAAAGCCAAGCAAAAATACAAAATATTTTATTGAACATAATGTAATTATAATAATGGTCATGTTTCTAACATCTTGTTTCAGGTATCTATCAACAGCACAGTTTGTTGTCAATGGGTTTCTCAAAGCTCAAGGATACCCCAAAGCAACGTTATTAGATCTTGCTCGTCCTGCTGAATCACTGAGTCAACTTGTAAATACTGTGTTCAAACGACAATTTGCACTTAAGGTTAATTCAGCTGTTTACATCAAACCTGCAGTTAATTATATTCAGGTAAGTTTCAGGTATCATGGACACTAAAACATTTACCTTAGTTATTAATTTTCCTTAGTTCTGGAACTGTTACAGTCTATAGAGGATATAACTTCCTTAAATAAATGTTGTTTCACTCAAGGTGAAATGCTCATTAGCAGATATGGGAAGAAAAGAAATCAAAGTTAACTGTTATTGGAATTTTTTAGAAATTGAAAATGTTGCAGGTTACAAACCATCCCTATCCTTCATACATTTGTTGGCATTTACAGAAGCAGCTGTCCAAACATGACCCATTTCTGCTGCTGTTTACATTATTTGTATTGGCATATGGTTTAAATGAGTGTGGATCACTATTATGTTTTTCAAATACGAAGAGTTCTGGACCATGACGAATGGGATGCATTTGCACGCTTAGTTTTGCCAACTCATTACCCCCACTCTTTTCATATTTTGTATTTCCCTCTCTCTTGCACAGTATCCTAGAGCACGCATCTTGCTAGTCATAAGGGAACCCAAAATGAATTTTCCAATCTTTTATAATAATGCAGTTGTTCAGATCAAAATTGTAAAAAAGCATATTCACATGCTTCAAGTGCTGTTACTATAATTATATTATAGTTTATGATGTAACTATTTTTTCTAATCCAATAGAACTGACTCATCCATATAGCTGTAAATGTCAAGAGACAATTAGTCATTGACACTGTCTTCGTCATCTAAGTCTTGCAAATTTATGATAATATGCTCCAGAATCTTGTCAAATGCTATTCCTTTCCAAAAGTCATCTTCTGGAGTCTTTTTGCATGTCTCAAGCAGTTTTTCCAGTCTCGTTGTGTTACTTTGTTAATTTCTTTGGGAATAAGCTGTTCAATGTCATTCAGTTTAAAAGTATTATTTTGTTTGTAACCCCCTATTTTACTTTACTTACACTAACTCAATTGGATTGTTTTTGCAATTGTAAGGGGGGATGCAAATTACCTAGTATCCCATTTCAATTGCAAGTTAATCCAGCTGATACACTTTTCCATGGTTTTTAAACATAAGAACTGAATAATACTGATTTGAACTCTTTAGAGTGAATAAATTTGTCCCTGATTACCAAGCAGTCATAAACATATAATGTGACGACTCATGTTCTGCAGATGCAGCATTCTACAGGCTAATAAGAAGTGTTCTGTTTGTTTATGAACTTTGAAGGAGCCAATGTGTGTTGAGCTTTCGCTGTTGATTGGGGAATATGTTGGACTGGAACCACATCAATGAATCCTTGTAAAAAATATCCTATTCATCTTCCCCATTGAATGATGAACACTGGACAGGGACTGATATTTGAAATTCCTCAGATGTGTTTGGAAGCATTTCTTATTGCATCTGTCAAAAGTAATACCTATTAAATAAATGAGTACTGCATTATGTTTGCTGCAGAGATATGACCTGTACATTTATAATATAGCTATTATTCAATACACAGCACCCAAATTATTGAAGTGTAGCTGCTAAATAAAGGCTCTAAGCCTTGAAGCATTGCCAATGCTTTTTATAAGCAAAGGAGTGAAGCAGTAGCAGATGCAATAATGTCAGTTTCAGTGTACTGAAATTACCATACTCACTAGTGCATCCCATAAAGGAATAATTCTGTGCAGTAAAATACCCAGATCTTTTAGATCAATGCCAGGGAAAATCTTCAAATTTGAAGTGAAAAAATTATTATTAGAACACAAAATTCACAATATTAATGATTTTCTATAGTCAAATATCTAGCACACTTGCTACTATCATATTAAAGTAATTGCAGTTTTAATATATTTATGTACTTTTTTTATATATTTATTCTTTACTAATCATTCTGTAATTTAATGATGGAACCATATATTTAGAGTAAAAAAAATTTTAATATATCTAATTTAATCGTTAAAGGCTGGAGGAATGTGCACTTGTGTGCGATACAAGTTAGCTGGATGCACAGTATGGATGATGTCAAGTGTACAGCACCCATCAAATGTGCAAACAACTGCCACTAGAAGCAAACGTCTAAAACAATGTAACGTAGTATACTGCAAACTAGTAAAGCATTGCCTTGCATGTGTATGTAGCTGTAAGGTCAAGGTGCAGTATAATGCGACTGTTTTGTTTCTTCTCTCTGTACCTGTCTTGGTCAGGCTGTAGCTACCTGCAGTTGTTTACATGTGTGAGCAATAACAGTACAGTCCATGTGCAGGAAAAATGCACACACCTCAAGCCTTTATTAATCATTAAAATAGTTGAGAATTAGTATACACTAATATACAGTACTTGAAAATAAAATAAAAGTACATAAACCTGATAAAACATTGATGTGTCATTTGAACATTCTCTATAGGAATACATAAACCTGATAAAACATTGATGTGTCATTTGAACATTCTCTATAGGAAATGTACAGACTGGGGCAGAGCAAAGGATTATCAAGACTCAACTCTCGAGATATTGAAAACAAACTGGCTGAAACCATTAATGGAGAACTCATAGAACCTATTTTAAGGGTATGGCGAGCTTATAAGTATGCAACATATAACCCACATTGTGACCAGTATGTTGTGTGCACAATCAACAAACGTGATTCATTTCCAGCAAGACAGGGAGCTGGACTGAGACCAGGAGTTACAAAGCTTGCAAGGTATGAATTTCAATCAATTGTGAATGATCCTTATGCTTTAGATACACATACAAATGGCGGGAGTCAGCAAATGACCCAAAAAAGCTTTCATTATATATTCTTTTCTTACTTGTAGATTTGTTTTTATTTGCATTACTTTTATTATTACTGCATTGTACATAATGTTACAAGTCATAAGAAAGAGTCAGCTTTCAGCAGGCAATTGACTAATTGAAAAAATTATTTGTGGTCGGTTTTTAACACTTTGTCACTTACATTTTTATATTACTGAGGGACTAATTTCGGAAGCCATCACCTCCATGGTCAACCTCTATCTGGATGTAAATACTATGGCATTGAATTTTCCAGTCTGACTCTACCTACCCAAACCTTAGTGTACAGAGGGCTAGTGTTTAGGAACAATTAATTTGCATCAATTAATTTAATAATAGTGTTTTAGCTGTGAAGCCTGGGACTTAAGTACTTACTTAAGTAAGTCACCACAAATGGTGCATGTCTCATATATGAGAACCCCTAGTGGTTTACTGGAAAAAATACAAGTCATCTGGAGAATTTAATGTCATGCCGGCATGTTGGTCATATTAGCTCAATGGTTAAGAGAAACTGGAGGGAGACCAGGAGATCTGTGGTTGAAATCCCGGCTATGGCTTTGAATTTTTCAGTCTGACTCTACCTGTCAGAACCTTAGCCTACAGATGGCTAGTGTGGAAGAACAATTAATTTCCATCAATTAAAGTAATACCTATTTTTAACTGGTGTGTATCTCCTTCACCTCTCAGCACCTCCTCCTTCTCCGTGCCTTTATCTTCCTCATTCTACTTACTCCCTTCCCCTACCTACTTTTCTTCTTCTTCCACTTACTTTTCTTTTTCTGTTGTGTACTGAAAAAGTATGGAAAACCCAGGAAAAACAGTTTGTAAAGTATGCAGAAGCTTTCTGAAGAAAAGTCTCGTAATAAAATCTAAGAGGCAATGCCAGAAAAAATAGGAATGCCCACATGCTGTATATCCCTGCTCATTCTGCAAAAGAGAGTTAATGCTCATTATAAAATTTTCTTACAGTCTGAATATGAAGGATTATTTTCATGTACTAAAGTTGCATGTTAGATTTACCAATGACTGTAAGTGAAAAGTAGAACGCACACAATAAAAAATCAGTTCATTATTGTCTTAATGTAAGATGCTAACTGCTTTTACTTTTGAGATTAGGCATACAAGTACATTCTTTTTCTTTGTTGGCATTAACCTATTGTCACAGTAATAGCTGTTTTATTATTGTATTTCAGAATACAATAAATAAATAAATAAATAAATACACATTATTTATAATGTACTTTACATGCTGAATAATCTTAACAAATGCAACTTGTGACATTGAACTTTCATCCCTGTATGTGAGGCACAGAACATAAAAATTCACCATTACACAGAATTATGTATTTATCCAATAAACTTCATTACTTCAATGTAGATATATTCAACATGTCTGTGACTTAATTAAAAAATGTCATTATTACTATTTATTTGTAGATCAGTAAATTACTAAAGATGATAACAACAGTGTAATTACTGGAATTAGTAATAGTAGTAAAACTACTTACCATGCCTCCTTCACTGTTTTTTTTTTTTCCTTCTTTTTTCTTGCTTTATAATGGTTTCTATTCCTTATTTTCCCTCTCTGTATTACTTTGTGTTAATTTATGTTTTTCTTGTGTTTTATTTGTATTTGTATATTACTATGTGTAAATAATATATATGATGAACATTGTAATTGGGCTTACAAGCCTGTTATGTTCATAATAAATAAATTAGTAAACAAACATAGTTTTTAATTGTGGCTTACATATAAAATATCACTTTTATGAGTGAAATTTTAAGCTGATTTGCAATATTTCCCTTTTGAGAAAGATGTAATTTTTCATAGAGATCAATCAAGCAATCAAATTTCCAAATGTGTTCTTCCACTCCATAATATAAATCACTGAAATAAAATTTCAGTTTATTTGTAAAGAACTTTGGAGGAAATAAGCAGAAAATGAAGTCAGTAAATTATTAGATAGCAATGTAAGAAAATTTTGATATACAATTGCAGCCAACAATTGGAAGATATATTAATCTTGACAAATAATTGTTACAACAGAGGAACTTTTTGATCCCAGTTTCTGTTGTGTATACGCAACTTAAACTTAGATATTGCACAAAAGCATGTAGCATTAATAACACGAAAACATGAACTCCTATTACCTGTATACAGTTCTTTCAAAATTAAAAAGCTATTAAAATTATGCTTACTAGTACTTCCCCAAATCTCAGTTTATATACATAAAAAATATATGTGTTTTTTTTTTTTTTTTTTTTTTTTTTTTTTTTTTTTTTTTTGCATCCCTTACATCATCGATCCCAGTGTTGGGAATTCAGTTTCCCCCTGCCCAGAAAGTTGGTGCTATGGGGCCATAGCATTGGCCTGTTAGAGGAAACCAGGGTTGGGGGGCCAGCCCAATGCCTGGGATGAGAATGAGAAAAGTGGAGGATAGTATGAGGGTGAAATGAATGATAGGAAAGATGGATGATGGACCATTTGGTGGAATAATGACAGGGGAAACGGAGGACCCGCTGGAAACCCACCCCAGTGCCATGTTGACCATCACAAATCTCACTTTGTGGTTGCCAGGGATTGAACCTGGGCCACCTTGATGAGAGCTGAGCGATCTAACCACTCTGCCATGGCATGGCCATACATCAAAATTATAATTCTTAAATTATAGGATTATTAAAACATTAAATGTTAAAAGAGATTAAGTAGCTTAAATGATTTTTTTTTTTTTTTCATCTTATGCAGTCTTAAAAGGTGATACAGTACTTTTTTGTTAATTTGAAATTTTTTTTAGTAGAATTCTGTGTTTGTTTCAATTGTTTAACTAACTAGCTTTACTTTTGTATTTATTTCCAGTATAACTGCATCATGGTTTCTATCCAGCAATACAGGCAGACCATTTTGGCAGTTGTACACTGCAGCTACAGAGGATCATAATTGCCAGGTACCAATATAATGCTTTTTTCCAAACCATTGCACAATGACAGTAACTGCTTTAAATTAATACCAAAAAACTACAATGTCATATAAGCAGTAACAGCTTGTAGCTTTTTCCAACTCAGCATATGTTGATTAACTCTCTCCAGAAGAGGGGATATGTGATCCACAAAGAGATTTTTGGAAGTGCTACATAAGGCAGTACATGATTATTGCCTTCAAACCTGTCTCACAAATCCCTTATACACAGCGTTCATAATTATTTGTTATTTCCCGCCCTCCAATAGAGCAAAAATGATGTCATAGTTGACTGGTCAGTTTATCTTGAAATTATGGTGCTCTCTACGGAGAAGAAGTGGTAATGTTTGCAGAACAGTAAGCAAATTACAGTGCTTTGAGTGTGGTTGCACTGATAACTAATACAACCAGCCTCCCCTTTCACCCCTGTTTAGGTAATTGTGATTAACATATTAGTATAAATGTATAAGTAGCACGTTTCTACTCTAAGATTAGCACCATGGATATGAAGACAGAGCACCATGTCTTCATGGTTGAATGCTACTTTCATACCGGCATTAAAATTGGTGCAACATATAAATATAATTTAAACTGCTGCATAGAGGAGTTTATGTAACACTATCCAGCATTCAGACAAGTCCCTCAGAGTGTAATGTTGTCAAAAAGTGTCCAGGTACCGTCAAATTGACATACTTTTGTTTGTAACATAAACATCTTACATTTTATCAGTATATGATATAAATTATCTGTCATTCTCACACTTAATTAAAATGTCTTTACAAATGATATCTTTATGTCTTTTAAAACCAATAGGTGCATCAAACATTTCCAAGATACAGGATCAATTACTCGCATAAAGAGACACTGGACACTGGATGCTATAAAGTGACTGGTCCCAATCTAGAAGTAATAAATATTATAAATATATAATATAAATTATCTGTTTCTTGCCTGCCTCCATGGTGTGAGGTAGCATGTGTGCCTCACACTCAAAAGGTTGCGAGTTTGGATCTTGCTAAGGATGAGTTACCTGGATAAGGTTTTTTCCAGGTTTTTACCTTATCCTACAAAGTTGAATGTCAGGTAACTCTGAGCTCTAGAGACCCTGGACTCATTTGAGTATCATATCACCCGTTTCATTCATTCATTCATCATTTGATATGACATGCACTGTTGAAAGGACAAAAAAAAAAATCTGTTTCTTTACTAAAATGTTTTGAAACTAATACTGTTATTAATTTGGTATTCCTTTATTAAATCATTCTATCTACACAGAGAAACAGCAAATTGCAAGATATTGTTTGTATTTATCCATCATATAATTGCATCTACGCACCAGGCGAAATTACGAATATTACATAGGCACGATCCACCTCTCAAATAGTATATTTACCTGCTGGTAGAGGGAGGCCTCAAAGCTGCTGTTAGCACATCAAATACGATCTCAAACTGCTAGGGAAAATGTATATAAACTCGCTCCATCAGCGATGCTAGTGATGACGTCAAATTTTGTGTGGTAAATCACAGATTAAAATGAACACTGAATATATTGGATATAACAAAACAATTTGAAGGAAGTCGCTAAGAAGTTTGATGAAGAGAAAAGGAATATCTACTGGCTAATAGTAGCCTTTTATAGTACAGAACATTCTGTTGACCACATTGTGCTAGTAGGTACTCGTGAGACAACTTATAAGTTCCTACCTGATACATTCAAGATGTTAGGCTTATCTACCAAGGGAATTAAATCCATTGGAACATAACTTTTATATTTCTTGTGATCCTCAATGAAATGTGTAGTGTTTAACGCCCGGTTTTACTACATACGGCACCGCAGGCGGTGACACTAATGATACATGAGATGAAGATGGAGCACCGGTGGAATGAGATGGCGGGGGAAACCGGAGGTCCCGGAGAAAACCCGCCCCTGCGCCGTGTTGTCACCGCAAATCTCACTTTGCGGTTGCCTGGGATCGAATCCAGGCCGCCTTGGTGAGAGCCAAGCGGTCTAACCACTGAGTTGTGATCCTCAATGACACATTCTTCTACTGGCTTTACTCAGGCCATATCATGAATTTTTGGAACCCACAGCAATATTTCAATCTCTTCACCATTAAAATTTGCTAAACCATTAAAAATTTCATTCAATTTAACTTTTTTGTTTTCTAATCATAACATTACCTCTTCCTTTTAACATTGTTTCACTATGTTTTTGTGATGTTCTTACTGTCCCGTTCAATTATTTATATGTTTTCTAATTGGCAATTTTGTAATTATTATGCTTTGTCCAAGGGACAGCCTTTAAAATAGCCAAGGAACTTTTAAAATATATAAATTGGATATCTTCAATAGCATTAGTTTTTTTTTGTTCACACATTAAAGCTATTTCAGGATTCTGTTCACTATTCCTAATGGTGAAAGCTCTGGTTTTGCTCATATTGTGTCTTAATTGATGAGCTAAAGATCATCATCTCTAAGCTATTCAGGTGTTTCAGTGCTGTCTAAAACTTTCCAAAGATATTCTTACTCTTTGTCGTTTGTCTAATATCTTGCGATACAGAAGAAACTATGTGGCCTATTTTTAATTTACAGCTGAAAACAGCTTCATAAAGTAAGATCTAAAGCTTTCCTGGCAACGAATATGTTCAGGATCTTCTCGGGAAACAAGCCAGGTGAAAAGACGATTATAAATCCACGTTTCGGGAGTGTACATCTTGCACATCTCAACAGCTGTCGACCTCAAATACGGTTTACCATGGAAGTGGAGAAGGATGAAACTCTTCCATTCTTGGACATTCTAGTTTTAAAAAACAGCAACGGTATACTGGGGCAAGCTGTATACTGCAAGTCTATACACACTGATCTCTATCTGAACACTTATAGTTTTCATCATAAGTTTCAACGACTGGAAGTTCTCAATACACTGACCCACAGAGCTTTGTCTATCTCTGATCCCAGCCACTTAAAACAAGAATTGTGCACCTGAGACTCACTTTCCATCAAAACGGCTACTCCGAATATGACGTTGAAGCCTTGATCACCAGAGCTAAGAAAGGGAAACCTGTAATACAGCAAGTGTCAGATAGGCCTACCGCTACAGCCTGCATCTCGTTTACCGGCAACCTATCCAGCAGAATCAGCAGAATTCTCACCAAATACATCAGGACCATTCACAAGCCACCTCCAAAGAAGGTGGAAGTGGACTGCATTCCCTGTGAATGTGGGACACCGTAAATAAGATAAACCGAAAGGACCATCGCTACCAGAATAAACGAACATGAATGGAGCATTTGTTTAATTCAACCTGAGAAGTCTGGACTGGCAGAGCATTGCTTTGATAATGACATTAGAGCCAACTTTCAGGAGACAACCATCTTGGCAAAATGTGACAGTTACTGGGAGTGGAGAGTTAAGGATGCTTTGGCCATTTCCTACGAGAGGAGTCTGCTTAATCTTGGTGCTGGATTTCAGTTCAGCTCCTCTTGGAAACCAGCTTAAAAATAGAAATCCGTGGCTTAAAAAGCACAGATCTATACAACTTGATCATCAAATTCAGTAGTTATGTTTCTTTGACCTAATTAATTTTCTACACATGCCATCTCCTGACCTGGTATTTAATTTACTGAAACAGTCTTTTGTTCAGTGAATTGAGTATTGGTAGTATTTTGTCTTTGTTGATATTTGTGTTATATCCAGTTATACATTTTGTGGTTATAACATTTCTTAAAATATCCTGGTGATGGGAGCGAGGTACGCTCCAGAAACATTGATTTCTAATCGTCTTTTCACCTGGCTTGTTTCCTAAGAAGATCTTGAGCTTCATAAAGGTAGATGTGAATTTTTAGTTGATCTTTTCTCAGCCTAGCTACAATGCGCAACTATTGACTATTTGCTTCTAAGTCTTGGTCTCAGAATGATTGTCTTCATTATGGTTGATTAAAATAGTACTACCATTTAAATACTGTTGATAATTCTTTAATTTATTTATACTTCATATTCTATAATAAATGTTTAATATCATCTTAGGCACATTAGTATCCCTCTCCTGATACAATCTATCCATTTTTTATACTTATTTCGGAAGTCCTTTCAGTATCACTGTAGCAACATAACTTTTTACAATTAGTACAAAAGTGAATCGAGAAGATATTGACACATTGCTTCACTCACACTGTTTATTCACAGGACATGTTTCAAGAGCTCTTGCTCCTATCATCAGCTGATACTCGACTAGTGCAAGTTGTAGTGGTTTCCTCTTTCTCCGTTTTGTCAATAGATGGCGTGATGTACTTGTCAAAGATGTCCGGTGGTGGAGTTTCAAAATTCATGACTCTATGACGATTTTTGTTGATGAAGACTTTTTCCCATACGGAAAGGTCTATGGGGTGATTAACATATTTTATAAGAGATGTTTCCAAGTTGATGTCATGTTTAGTATTCAAAAAATGAAAAGCCACTGCTGATTTTTCTGTTTCACCATTTTTAATGTTTCTCATATGTTCTTTAGTTCTGATGTTAATATTTCTTTTTGTTTTTCCTATATACATTTTAGGGCAAATTTCACATTTGATCTCATAGATTCCTGGTTTTTCTTTGGTAGTGATTGAATTTTTGGGAGGGCCTTTTAACAAATTTCTGATATTAAACCTATTTTGAGGTGCAAGAGTTATGTTGTGTTTTGAGAAGATTTTTTGGAATTTGTTATAGGCTGATGGGTGGAAGGTGAATTTTTTAAAAAGTTTTTTCTCTTTTTCTCCTGTAGGTTCTAGGGTGGTGGTTTCTTTTATTTTCTTAGCTTTGTTGAGTCTGTTAACTGTTTTGTCTACTAAATTTGGGTTGAAACCGTTGGATATAGCTACTTTTTTATGTGTAGGTATTCTTCTTGATAATCTTCCCTGTTTAGTGGAAAGTTGATCATCCGAAAGATTAAACTGTTGAAAATGGCATGTTGGTGTTGTTTTGGGTTGAAACTGTTGTTCTTGATGTAATTATCTGTGTGTGTTGGTTTCCTGTAAATACCAAAGGTGAGTTTATTGTTCATTTTTTTGATCTTGATGTCCAAAAAGGGGAGCACACCATCCTCTTCTGTTTCCAATGTAAATTTTATAGCTGGATTTTGTATATTCAAAAGTTTAAGACTATCTTGTATGAGTTTTTTAGGTACTATTGCAAAAATGTCGTCAACATAGCGATACCACACTGTGAAATAATTTGGAAAAGTTTTTGTGATATGTGTTTCAAAAGCACTCATAAATAAATCTGCCAAGAAGGGAGACAATGGGTTGCCCATAGCTAGGCCTGTTTTTTGTTTATAGATCTGTCCATTAAAGCTGAAAAAATTTTGATTGATACAAATTTCTGTGAGTTGTGAAAGTTCTTCTATTTCTTCAGATGTTATTTGTATTGATTCCAGCCATTTTTTGAGAAGTGGAATAAGCTCATTGGTAGGTATACTTGGATATAAAGAAATGACGTCAAAGGAAACTAAAGCATCTGTAGAGTTGATCTTTGTGTCTTTCAGGAGATTTAACAATTCAAACGAGTTTTTGATACTTAAATTTTCAAATTTTGTGAAGGATCTGAAGATATGAACCAGCCATTTTGATAGTTGGTAAGTGGGTGCATCAATGTTATTAATTATTGGTCTGAGGGTAATTTCAGGTTTATGTATTTTGGGTAAACCATATATGTATGGTGTTTTTGGATTGTCTATTTTATTGTTCAATTTATCTCTTTTAGTCATGATTTTACTGTTTTTAATTGCTAATTCCACAGATTTGCATACTTTCTTTAATGGATTGTTTTCTAATTCAAAAAATTCTTTTTCGTTTAAAAGGTTGTCCATTTTTTTGCAATAGCAAAAAGAAACGAAAAAGAATTTATTAAATTTTAGATGAGTCGCATTTTTTACACATCTGCTTCTCTTTTGTACCTATTTTGAGGACATGTTTCGCAAATCTTCGTTTGCATCTACGGCTCTTGTGCGACTGACGCTAGATCCAGCTGGATCTAGCGTCAGTCGCACAAGAGCCGTAGATGCAAACGAAGATTTGCGAAACATGTCCTCAAAATAGGTACAAAAGAGAAGCAGATGTGTAAAAAATGCGACTCATCTAAAATTTAATAATTTTTCGCTTCACTGTGGTGTTCCAATACAGTTGAATCTCGATATATAGAAAAAGAATTTGTTAAATTAGAAAACAATCCATTAAAGAAAGTATGCAAATCTGTGGAATTAGCAATTAAAAACAGTAAAATCATGACTAAAAGAGATAAATTGAACAATAAAATAGACAATCCAAAAACACCATACATATATGGTTTACCCAAAATACATAAACCTGAAATTACCCTCAGACCAATAATTAATAACATTGATGCACCCACTTACCAAATATCAAAATGGCTGGTTCATATCTTCAGATCCTTCACAAAATTTGAAAATTTAAGTATCAAAAACTCGTTTGAATTGTTAAATCTCCTGAAAGACACAAAGATCAACTCTACAGATGCTTTAGTTTCCTTTGACGTCATTTCTTTATATCCAAGTATACCTACCAGTGAGCTTATTCCACTTCTCAAAAAATGGCTGGAATCAATACAAATAACATCTGAAGAAATAGAAGAACTTTCACAACTTACAGAAATTTGTATCAATCAAAATTTTTTCAGCTTTAATGGACAGATCTATAAACAAAAAACAGGCCTAGCTATGGGCAACCCATTGTCTCCCTTCTTGGCAGATTTATTTATGAGTGCTTTTGAAACACATATCACAAAAACTTTTCCAAATTATTTCAAAGTGTGGTATCGCTATGTTGACGACATTTTTGCAATAGTACCTAAAAAACTCATACAAGATAGTCTTAAACTTTTGAATATACAAAATCCAGCTATAAAATTTACATTGGAAACAGAAGAGGATGGTGTGCTCCCCTTTTTGGACATCAAGATCAAAAAAATGAACAACAAACTCACCTTTGGTATTTACAGGAAACCGACACACACAGATAATTACATCAAGAACAACAGTTTCAACCCAAAACAACACCAACATGCCATTTTCAACAGTTTAATCTTTCAGATGATCAACTTTCCACTAAACAGGGAAGATTATCAAGAAGAATACCTACACATAAAAAAGTAGCTATATCCAACGGTTTCAACCCAAATTTAGTAGACAAAACAGTTAACAGACTCAACAAAGCTAAGAAAATAAAAGAAACCACCACCCTAGAACCTACAGGAGAAAAAGAGAAAAAACTTTTTAAAAAATTCACCTTCCACCCATCAGCCTATAACAAATTCCAAAAAATCTTCTCAAAACACAACATAACTCTTGCACCTCAAAATAGGTTTAATATCAGAAATTTGTTAAAAGGCCCTCCCAAAAATTCAATCACTACCAAAGAAAAACCAGGAATCTATGAGATCAAATGTGAAACTTGCCCTAAAATGTATATAGGAAAAACAAAAAGAAATATTAACATCAGAACTAAAGAACATCTAAGAAACATTAAAAATGGTGAAACAGAAAAATCAGCAGTGGCTCTTCATTTTTTGAATAGGAAACATCTCTTATAAAATATGTTAATCACCCCATAGACCTTTCCGTATGGGAAAAAATCTTCATCAACAAAAATCGTCATAGAGTCATGAATTTTGAAACTCCACCACTGGACATCTTTGACAAGTACATCACGCCATCTATTGACAAAACGGAGAAAGAGGAAACCACTACAACTTGCACTAGTCGAGTATCAGCTGATGATAGAAGCAAGAGCTCTTGAAACATGTCCTGTGAATAAACAGTGTGAGTGAAGCAATGTGTCAATATCTTCTCGATTCACTTTTGTACTAATTTGTGCTTCACTGTCCCTACGCTTCTTCCAAGTTTATACTTTTTACAATTGTTTGTTCTATTATATAACACTTAATAACTCCTACACTTTTTTTGATTTCTTATAATTTTGCAAATAATATAAAACTTCCAAAACTCATACAAATTAACACCATTAATATACAAATCCTCTATAAATATCAATGAACAGTTTCCAGTAGGGTTAATTTAGAATTACTGTCTCAAGGTATTCTGTTAATTCCATAATAGAAGTCCAATTCTTCATAGCTAAATAAGGCTAATTGCTGTGCTGTCTTAGATTTAAAAAGTCAGAGGACAACATATCTGTACGGTCATCTTGATATATCTTTGTAAATTTTTATTTTACCAAGTTGTTGGGATTGAAAGGTAACAATAGAAACTAAGTTCTGAAAGTATCAGGGTTTTAATACAACATAAGTAAATACAAAGTTTAATGTCCTTTAAAAATTTTGTCTTGTTCTTCCTGGCCAAAAACCAGAAGAGACTCATGAAATATGTGAAAAGTTTAAGAATCTTTTACTCAGTACAGAAAATTACTAGGACTCTTTTAACTAGTTAGCAAATTAATTTATTTTTATATAAAATCTTCAGCAGTCAATAGTCTCAAGATTTCCCCTTCACTGTCATTTTAGACCAGTGGGTCATTGAGAGGAAACAAGGTGGTTACCTTTTCCTCCTCCTAGTTAACCTTCGCAGGTGATGTAATAGTTATTGGGGTGAAGATGAGCGTGCGGAAGATTCAGTGCCAGGTTGTTAAACTATGTTGGAACAGGATTTCTATGTTGTAAGCACAATTCCTTCTCTTCTCGTATAAGTTTTTGTGGCTATCAGTTTCCTCTGGTCACCAACTGTATCATCTTATTTTGAATAAGAGTCATGAGACATCTGGTTTTCAGGCGTGGTCGGAATAAAGTTTCGGAGAAGTCAAATTTTGTAACAAATAATTTAATTGTATTATCTGGATTACATTTTACTTGAACTTCCTTTCCTAGTCAATTACAGGTTACCTTCAGCATATTGATAAATTCTTACTTTTTTAATAAAAACAGTTCCAATTCTTACATAAAACTTCTTGATCATGCACAACTATTCATCACTCCCCAGATTACAGAACATATCTACCAAGATTATAGATTTTCCGTTACTATTGTTACTCCTATATTAATTTTGTGATTGGCCGATTTAATGCTATGTCACCACATTACGTCATACAATTATTACTACGGCCAATCATAAAATTACATATATTTTTACACAATCTAAATTATTAAATAATTATTTTTACTTATTTAAATTATTTAATAGATTTAAATAATAATTTAAATTGTTTCAATTTATTCATATTTTTATGTGTATAATGTGTATTGAATACCATTGTGAATTATAGTTTTATAGCTACACGATAATAATTATTAGTTCATAATTTAAGTGGAGTTCTTATTCTTCTTAGCTATTAATTTGTTGATGTCTGGCTCTGTAACGGGACATGTTGACGGTCCGCCGCTTACTTGCATTTGTTTTAAAACACAGAGGGGTGTAGACATACCACAATAGCCAATGACAGTCAACTGTTCCCCAGCATCCCCGCGCCACTAAGCAAAAAATGAAGGGGAAAAAGGAGGGGAGTCAACCTCAGCTACACTTGATGGCACCTCGTTTTTAAACTTCTGAACATCCTCCACCCACATTATATATTACTTATATTGGAAGAATAAAAGTTAATTCTTTTATATATGGTATCAATCTTGTGTAAAATTATTGAGAAAGATTTCATTCACTTATTATACCTTGAAAAGTCAAATGAATTGAAAGCAGCATTAAATGACAGCCCTGGAAAATTGACTGAACACTGTAAAACCACAAAAATATACCACGCATCTGTAAAGTCATGGTGCGTGTTTGATTGGTCACAAAAGAGCAATGAAACAAGATAGAAATGTGAAATCTTCACCTAATATAAAGAAAACTCTGCAAGTTTCCACAGCATGATGTTCAAGTATGTGCACACACAGTGATGATGCAACACCACAGACTGTGCAGCAGCAGATCTGCCCACCAACACCAGTCAAGATATGGACTGTGCAGAGGACAGTTCAGTGTGTTCTCTGGCTTGCTAAATACAAATCAATGACCGAAGTGCAACATGAATATCGTCACGTGTATAACAAACCACCACCACATAGGAATAACATTAATTGGTGGGATAAGCAGTTGAAGGATACTGGCAATTGGTTGGGCAAATCCTGTTCTGTCAGTGATGAGTCTGTGAGTCTGTAGAAGCTATATGGGAAAGTTACCTTAGGAGCCTAAAGAATCATTGCAAGTATCTGCTCAACAGTTACACCTAAGCAAAACAACAGTTCATAAAGTGTTATAGAAACATCTATAATTAATGGATTATAAACTGCAGCTGTTGCACCCTATCAAACTTATAGACAGACCCAACAATTTGCATTTGCTACACATATGCTTCATGAAATTGACAATGATAACTGATTTCTGCAGAAAATTGTTTAGCGATGAGGCAACGTTCCATGTTAATGGGCATGTTCATTGCCATGTCTGTATATGGAATGCTGAAAATCCTCATGTAGAGTACAAACGTAACAGTCCTAAAGTGAATGTGTGATGTGGCCTGATATACAATATGCTTATAGGACCATTTTTCTTGAGGAACAGACTGACGGTAATCGAATACTTCAACTTGTTGGAATTGTATGCAGTGCGACAATTTCCAGTCAGATGTTATCTTTCAACATGACAGCGCTCCTCCACACTATACTAATATTGTTTGTGAGTTTCTGGACACCAGCGGTGGATAGGCAGGGGTTCTGTCAAGCCAGAATCTGACACCCCTATATGTTTACTTGTGGGGTTATATGAAGCAACATGTGTACAGGGAACGTATCAATGAAATTGATGTTTCAAACAGAAAATCACAGACCTTGTTCACTCTATTATACCAGACATCCTTAATTGTGTGTGGGAAGAACTTGAATACTGTTTAGAGGTATGAAGGGCAACAAATGGAGTCCACATCAAACTGACTGAATGGGTGTGAAACTTTAAGAGGTTTGCTTTTCTATCTTGTTTCGTTGCTTTCCTATGCCTGAACAAAAGTGCACCATGACTTTACAGATGCACTGTACTAAGTTAGCTGAGTTGGTTCAGATGTGCAAAAGTTGCAGTAGGAGGTTCGGCTGATAAGTCCCTGGCCTCACAATAGAAAAAACATTTAAACTTTTTTTCTTTATTTCACAACATAATCTCCAGAAAGGCTAATACATTTGTCAGATCAGTGTTCTAATTTAATTAAACCATCTCTGTAGTGTGATTTATTATGGTCCTCAAAATAGCTGTTTACTGCATCAATGACCTCGTTGCTGTGAAATCTTCGTCCTCCAAGAAATTTTTTGAGGTTTGGGATCAGGTAGTAGCGATCAGGTAGTAGCAAATAGCAATTCAAACTTTAATTTGCACATTTATACCATTGCAATGACTGAACGATGGGCCGGAGCATTGTTGCGAGGAAACAAGATTATTTTATTTGCCAAATGAGGTCTTTTTCTTTTCATCTCATCACTCAAAAATTGCAGCAAACTTGCATAGTAGTCACCAGTTATACTTTAACCCTTTTCCAAGTAATTAGTAAAAATAATTTTCTGTGCATCCCAGAAAACACTCGCCATAACCTTGTTAGTTGACAAAATTGACTTTTCCATTTTTGGAGTTGATTCACCTGGCGCAATCCACTGTTTTGACTGATTTATTTTCAAGAGTGTAGTGATGTATCCAAGTTTCATCCTTGGTAATATGCCATCTCAAAATTGACCTTCAAATTCTTAACAGAAACAGTTTTTCTTTGCAACTTTTGATCAAGTGTCAACAAACGCAGCACCCATCTTGCACAAACCGTGTGGAAGCCCAAAATATTGCTTAAAATATTACCTCCCGTTCTTTTGTTATGTTTACAGCCTTTGCTATCTCAAAAAACTTTAATTGATGGTCTTACAGTAGTAAATGATGAATTTTGTCAATGATCTCTGAAGTTGTGTCCAGTTCTGGACAGGGCGTCCAGAGCATGGCTCATCACTAGTGCTCGTACGTCCCATTTTAAACTCTGCAACCCACCTTTTAATCATTGTGTACGAAGGGGTAAGTCTTTCACTGTACTGTTTCCTCCTTGATTTCTTTAGGCCTTTTAAATGGAAGTATTTAATCACTCCTTGTTTTTTCCAAATCCTCCATTTTTGTGAAACCTCTACACTTGTCTTGTTGTAACTGCTGTCATTCAAAAGCTAAACAAGCTATTGGCCTGTAACTATGGATATAAACTAGTCTAGAGTTAAACTATATGATGCTATCCATTAAACTGGCCAAATGGCACCATCTCTATGTGAGGTCTGGGACTTACCAGCCGACCCTCGTACAAATCACCTCTTGTATAATTCTATTTTAAGCCATGTTGGTTCTGTTTCCATGTCTAATTAACACACAGGTCATTAAAAATCCTTTCATGGAAGTGTTGAAAACAGTGTTGTTGTATAAATTAAATTAATTGGGAGTCGATTAATAACACAAAACAACACTCACTTTTAAATTTTCCCGGAACCGGTTTCTGAGGCCTTCCCTCTATCTTCAGCCGGACATCGACTTGTTCTCATTGGTGTAGCTGGCAATATTTTGTCATCGGTCTCCTCTGGTGGCGGTTCGAGGAACTTGCTGAAAGATTTGTTCAGCAAGTTCCTCGAACCGCCACCAGAGGAGACCGATGACAAAATATTGCCAGCTACACCAATGAGAACAAGTCGATGTCCGGCTGAAGATAGAGGGAAGGCCTCAGAAACCGGTTCCGGGAAAATTTAAAAGTGAGTGTTGTTTTGTGTTACTAATCGACTCCCAATTAATTTAACACAGGTCATTGATTACTTGGTTAGATTTTATTCCTTGTTTTGGGTATTTGATGCCTTACAGGGTCCAGTTCATTGTTTTTTAAAGCACATTTGGTTGCACCACATGTTTGTATAAAAACCAATGAGGATGGCATCGGGCAGACATATTTTATATTCTGGTAACATAATGAATTAACGTACTATCAATTCTCTTTCATTCTTAGAGAACAAATAGGAGAGCAAAATTGCTTTAAGGTGCAGCAAACAGACAATAAGTAATAAGATAAGATAAGATGCTTTATTGTTACATACACTTACAAATAGTGAGTAAAAACTCAGTAAACAGGTGACTCGTCAACAGTAGAAAATTTAAAATAATAATAATTACACAAAATAACAATAACACTAATAATATAAATACTAATAATATAATTACTAATAATATCAATACAACTATATACAAATATTGTTATAATTATGACATGCTCTTGGAATAATATTGTCAGAATATTAGAATTACAAAATGACAAAAAATTTCACTATAATTCAATTTTATCATCCATATATTCAATAATCGAGTAGTAGGCTTTTGTCCATTAGTAGGTTTTTTATTGCTTTATTAAAGCATTTGAGGTTTTTCATTTCACGGATTCTTACAGGTAATTTTTTATATATTTTTATTCCTGCATATTGTGGGCTTTTTTCATACAGTGCTAATATGTGCATGGGTGGTTTTAGATTATTTTTATTTCTCGTTCCATAATTATGTTGCATTTGTGAATTATAAATTGTATCAAAATTTGAATGGATGTATTTATTTATTTCATACAGGTATTGGAATGGTAAGGTTAATATCTTCAGGTTTTTGAACAGGTTTCTGCATGAAACTTTTGGTCTTGATTGAGTCATTATGCGAATTATCTTTTTTTGACTTTTAAAGATCGTTTCCCATCCCATAGAGTTCCCCATTCCTTTTGCACTTAAAAAGTTGTTCCAAAAACACAGTGTTTTGGTTCGCAAGATATCAAAACCTCCCAGATTTTAATTATTCAAAAAGTAAAATGATTTTCAGAGGTAACTCTAATGATATGTGGTCAGGCTTCTTAATGCAACATTTAACATTAATGGAAGCAAACTTTATATTCAAGTAATTTGCTAAAAAATTAATTGTGATTAACAAAATGAACATTTGAATGACTCTATTCTTTTGTTGTTTCTGTTGCAGAAATATTCAAAGCAGTGCAGCAGTTTTGATGAAGAAGATATAAAAGCTACAACTGAATATGCTCATAGTGAGCTGTGAGGAGGAGAAACCTATGTAAATGATCTCAACAAAGTGTGATATGATAAAAACCAGCTCTTCATCATCAGGGTTCCAAAGAAGAGATGTGTGACAAGACTTCATAAGATGCAATAAAAGCTTTATAAAGAAAAGATGTTATTTTAGATACTATGTTATGGCTTTTTAAATGTTATTAAAGAAAAAATATTCTGTGTTAAACATAAAAATATGCAGCACAATTTAACAAAGAACATGTCAGAAATAGAATCCAAAACTGTTACTCTTAGTTGTGTGAAGAACTGTATTAGTCTGAGTAACTGCAAAAAATGGGCCAGTACTAATGTAACAGTGTCTTTTCTTCTTTTGTACAAACTCAAATTAAAAGACAAACCCAGATAGAAACTTATTGTAAATGAAGGTTTTTCCAGTATATAGGTCATTTCAGAGAAGAAAATAAAGTACTTGGTTAGTATTTCCTTACAGAACATCCAGATATATTCATTATTTCATGCAACCTACTGTCTGGTGATGATATTTTCTAATGTTCTGCTTTAATTATTCAAATAAGCACCTAATGGTTTAGAAATGTAAAAACTTCAAATTATTTCTGTGTGAACAATAGCTAAAAGAACATAAATAAAATACAGTGCTAAGTTCAGCAGTGTATGTTCAGTTATTTCTTACCTAACCGAGCAGGATGACTCAGACGATTTTGTCTGTGGCCCGCATTTGGGAGGTCCAGCTTTGCTTCCCATGGCCGGCCAACCTGATCCAGCATTTTTTGGGGGTTTCCCCATGTCGCCAGGCAAATGCTGAGTAGATTCATTACATCCCCAAATTTCCTGTCCCTACATTATCATTTCACATCATCTCTCATCTGGTGATCTCTTTCAAGGTAGCAGTGTCGGCAGGAGTCTGGATCTGCATGGCAACAATGTTCCTGGTAAACACCTTCGTTCTCCAGCAGGGCAGCCTCTGGTCAGGAGCTTCCAAGCTCCAGGATGGTGGTCTCCAGTCTCTGAACTGGCTTAATGGGCTGTTTCAGGACCTAGCAGGTGGGATGCTGGTTGTACTAGACTGCCGGGAGTTTCCAGGCTCTGGCATGACAGCCTCCAGCCTCTGAGTTGGCTTAGTGAACCATTTCTGGACCACAGCAGGTGGGATGCAAGTTGTCTTCACTCCTTGGGGTCGGCCATCCTCTGTCTTTTCTCACCTTATCCTTCCCGGGGGTGCCCCACTTGGGGCATAGGTATAAAAGATCAGTCTGGTCGATGTGCCAAATGTCCTCCATTAACTCTATTCTATCCTGTCCTAACTCTTACCTAACATGTAACGAAAGCTGGGGTAGATAAATTTTTATCTAAGACACTGTCTGGCTGCTTTTATAATGATACACAATTACAAACATTACATATTGTGACTTTGTGGGTTCGTAAAATTAAAAATCCAGTTTGCAGAAATTCAAAATGTTCTTTATTTCTATAGAAATACACTTTGTACACCTTTGGCAGCAAGATGACATAACATACACAAATACAATCGTCAAGGTCGTTGACCACAAACACAAATAAAGAGTTCACTTTCAAATCACAGTCCTCACTTTCACATTGAGTCCAATTACGACTGACTACTCAACTAACTGCAACTTACTTTTATACATCCATTCATGGTTCCAGAAGTTTGTGGAATGTTCTGTCACAATCAGGATGGTACCAGACGAAAGACGAACCTTCCAGTTATCTATCTTTATCTGTTTCGGCAAGCTTGTTATCTCTGCACTGTACTATCTGTCTCTTTGTGCACGTCGGCTGTGCCTCCTCGCAACAATGCAATCAGTGACAGTACTTTTGCCAACACTTGAAGTTATTTTGGAATTTCCTTTTAAAATCTATGTTGTCATCAAAATTCATCTCTCTGTCCATTGATTGACTGTAAACTCTTTGGATCTTAAGATCCTAATTTGCTCTAGTTGCTCTTCATATTATAATGTTGGTTTACCGGAACCCAAATCAGCAACAAGGAAGTGATACATTTCAGAAAGTGTTGAGATCAGGGTGAATTGGGAATTTGTTTTAGTATAATGCTTTAGTATAAGTTATTTTGGATCAGCATCAAAAGGCCATATAATCTACCTCCAAATAGGTGACACTCAGAAGCACTCAGTGTTTCAGCTTCACCAACCACGTCACTGGAAAAATTAATGTTTATTATTTTGGGGAACTTCAAGACAAGCCAGAACTCTTACAGGTATATGCTGTTGCTTAAGCAGCTAGACTAGATTTTTAAGGTCAATGCAAGTAGAAAAAACTAACTAGACAATTCAGAGTTAAAGTATAAAATTGGAAGAAGCGTAGGGACAGTGAAGCACAAATTAGTACAAAAGTGAATCGAGAAGATATTGACACATTGCTTCACTCACACTGTTTATTCACAGGACATGTTTCAAGAGCTCTTGCTCCTATCATCAGCTGATACTCGACTAGTGTAAGTTGTAGTGGTTTCCTCTTTCTCCGTATTGTCAATAAGATGGCGTGATGTACTTGTCAAAGATGGAAACAGAAGAGGATGGTGTGCTCCCCTTTTTGGACATTAAGATCAAAAAAATGAACAACAAACTCACCTTTGGTATTTACAGGAAACCGACACACACAGATAATTACATCAAGAACAACAGTTTCAACCCAAAAAACACCAACATGCCATTTTCAACAGTTTAATCTTTCGGATGATCAACTTTCCGCTAAACAGAGAAGATTATCAAGAAGAATACCTACACATAAAAAAAGTAGCTATATCCAACGGTTTCAACCCAAATTTAGTAGACAAAACAGTTAACAGACTCAACAAAGCTAAGAAAATAAAAGAAACCACCACCCTAGAACCTACAGGAGAAAAAGAGAAAAAACTTTTTAAAAAATTCACCTTCCACCCATCAGCCTATAACAAATTCCAAAAAATCTTCTCAAAACACAACATAACTCTTGCACCTCAAAATAGGTTTAATATCAGAAATTTGTTAAAAGGCCCTCCCAAAAATTCAATCACTACCAAAGAAAAACCAGGAATCTATGAGATCAAATGTGAAACTTGCCCTAAAATTTATATAGGAAAAACAAAAAGAAATATTAACATCAGAACTAAAGAACATCTAAGAAACATTAAAAATGGCTTTTCATTTTTTGAATACTAGACATGACATCAACTTGGAAACATCTCTAATAAAATATGTTAATCACCCCATAGACATTTCCGTATGGGAAAAAATCTTCATCAACAAAAATCGTCATAGAGTCATGAATTTTGAAACTCCACCACCGGACATCTTTGACAAGTACATCACGCCATCTATTGACAATACGGAGAAAGAGGAAACCACTACAACTTACACTAGTCGAGTATCAGCTGATGATAGGAGCAAGAGCTCTTGAAACATGTCCTGTGAATAAACAGTGTGAGTGAAGCAATGTGTCAATATCTTCTCGATTCACTTTTGTACTAATTCAGAGTTAGTTATTCTGCCTTTCTATCACCTATCCCTTCCATCCTTAGAGAAGTGCATTTATTTTGAGCTGCCCTTCCTATGTACGATCTGGGTTGATGCAACTTGGATTGGTACAATATCATCTAGATAGTCTACCTATAAGAATTAGTAAGTACTGCGAAACATTGGTTATTGTATGATAATGCAAACTGATTACAGTAGCATAGTGAAAGCATTGGTTAAGCCCCCAGAGACCCACCAAGAACAGAACAATTAGTGAAACGTAACAGAACACATCGCTGAATTGAAAAAAACTATTTTTAGTTGGTTTTGAACACCTTGTCATTTACATTTTTATATTATTGAGGGACTAGTTTAGGAACTGTCCATTTTCAACCTTGGTCCAAATGTCATCTGTTGTCATCTGCTCTCTTCTCTCTGATGGTGGAACTATGAACTACTTTGTCAAATTATCTACTGGTAGGATTTCAAAGTTCATCACTCAGTCCTTATTTTTCCATAGAATATGTTCTCCCACATGAGTTTGTTTTGGTTTATCACCCCTTTTAGTAAATTTGGATTTGGGTCATGTCAAGGTTTTCGTCCCAAAAATGAAATGCTACTGCTGACTTATCTTCTTGTTTCAATGTGATGTTTGTAAAGTCCTCGTTTACTGATTTTTGTTTCTTTTAATTGGGCCTATGTAGCATTTTTCACAATTCTTACAATTTATTTGGTATACTCTGGATCTATTAATTGATGGGATCTCATCTTTTGTTGTTTAATTAAACAACATTAATACTTATTAATTTTTAGATGAGTCATATTTATTACACATCTGCTTCACTTTCGTACCTATTATGAGGACATGTTTCGCAAATCATCGTTTGCATCTTCGGCTCTTATGCGACTAAAGCTTGATCCAGTGGTGTGGGTAATTCTGGGGTTGCTGCTGCCATCTGTTGATTTAGTGATGAACTTAAATGTGGGATTCTCTTCTGGCGGGATTTCAAAGTTCATTAGTTGGTTTTTATGTTTTTCTATGTATATCTTCTCCCATATGACGAGTTCACTATGTTTTTGTACGTATTTTAGTAATTCTGTGCTATCTTCAATTTCATGATTTTCAGACCAGAAATGAGCTGCTATTGCGGACTTATCAATATTTTTGTATCTTAAGTGCCTGAAGTGTTCTTTCTTTCTAGTGCCTATGTTTCTTTTTGTCCTCCCTATGTAAATTTTTTCGATATAAATCTCGAAACATTAATACTATCTATTTGTAGGTGCCAAGATGATATTTTATTCCATGAAGATCTTTTTGAATCTATTAAATGTTTTTGGGTGGTACGTGAATCCACTGAATATGCTGTTGCTTTCTTTTTCTTTAGTGAATGTGGTTGCTTCCTTAATGGTTTTCTTTAGCTTAGCCTTTTTAATTTTCTTTAACACCAGACTTCTGTTGTACCCATTTTCTTTTAGTAGAAAGTTGTTTCCAGGCTTGAAGGCCATGGTGTGGACGATGCCTGTATATGGTTCAGGTGCTCCACTAAGTGCCAGTATAGTTGTAACCAGCCAGGTGTGACTCTCTGAAGATGCCCGATGGAGCTACGGTAAAAACATCAGATTATTTAAGTTAATTGATGGAAATTAATAAAAAAAAAAGCCTTAGCCTACATACGGCTAGTGTGAAGGAATTATTAATTTCCATCAATTAACTTAGATAATAAGAGTTTAATGATGAAGCCTGGGATTCAAGTACTTACAACGTTTATCTCGATACGACAGCCCCTAATGATTTACCGGAAAAATGTATGAGTCAGTTGGAGAATTTAATGTCATGATGGCACGTTGGCCATGGTAGCTCAATGAGTAAGAGCAACTGGATGGAAACCAGAAGATCCATGGTTCAAATCCCGGCCATGGCATTGTTCAGTTTGACTCTATCCAAAACATCAGATCCTTTTTTTTTTTCTTTGTCTGGACCACGTCCTTCTAGCCCGGAATCAGCGTTTTACTAGAGCCTGCCTCAGTAGCATGTTACATGAATAAGATTTTTCCAGGGTTTTCCCTTATCCTGAAAGACGAATGGTGGATAACTCTAAAGCTCCGTGGACCCCGGACTCATCTGAGCATCATTTCACCCATTTCATTCAACGTCCAATATGACTTAACGTTGGAGGAAGTAAATTAAACAAAAAAAAAAAAAAAATCTACTGGATTAACACTAAACATGTCCATTTTCTTCTGCTATGTGAAGTGTGCTTTTCTTCCTTGTAATATTCTGCTTTATCCATGGGTATGTTGACTAGTCTGTGTGTAAGACTGTTTATTACTCCATATTTATGTGTAATTGAGTTAGAGCTGTGATTTTTTAATGTAATTTTCTGACTGTGTTGACTTCCTGCAAATTCCATTCTTTTTTTTTTTTTTTTTTTCCTGTTTGTCATTCCTCGTAATATTTAGGTCCCAGAAAGAGAGTTGTCCATTACTTTCTTTTCTATTATGAATTTGATAGGCTTTGCTTGCAGACTGAGTAGTTTAAATGCATCAGGTAAATGTCTAAAATTAGGCAAATGAGTCAACCTGGTATGTAAATGTCTACTTGGAACTATTGCAAAAATTTCATCAACATATCTGTACCAAAACTTGAAGATCCATGGGAAGGCCATTTTAATTTGTGTTCCAAATGCACTCATAAATAAATTTTCCAAAAAGGGTGAAAGTGGATTGTCCATTGATAACCCTGATTTCTGATAGTAGTATTTCCCATTAAAGTTGAAGAAATTCCTTTCTTGGAAGTGTTGAAGTAGTAGTAGTAGTAGTTTTATTCATCCGTTAAGTCAATACAATGACATTGGATACGTCAATACAAATATTTAGAACAATACAAATAATATAAGTATAAAAAATAAGTTTCATCAAGTGTAATTAATAAGATCTAAGCATGAACTCATAAATATATATAGTTGCATGGCTCTACAACTACACAGCATTTAAAATACATCACAAATATATACAATTATATGGCCAGCTACAGTGTATCTAGAAATTCACTTATATCATAATATGAATCACTTAATAAAATTTCTTTCAACGATAGCTTGAAACACCTCATGGATTTTATGTTTTTCAGATTGGCCGGTAGTTTATTATACAGAGTGACTGCTGAATATCTAACTCCTTTGGAATAAAGTGTAGTTCTGTGTGTTATTGTTCTTAAGTCTGTTTTACCTCTGGTGTTATGATGATGTATTTGATTATTTGTGGTGAAATTTTCAAGGTTTTGTTTTGTATAACATAGCAAACAGTATATATACAGACTGGGCAGTGTTGTGAAAACAGTGTTGTTATGATAAATTAAATTTAAAGGGAGTCGATTAATGACACTAAACAACACTTACTTTTAAATTTAAATTTAATTTAAATTTAATTTAAATTTAAAAGTAAGTGTTGTTTAGTGTCATTAATCGACCCCCTTTAAATTTAAAGTTGAAGAAGTTTAGCTCAATGCACAAGTTTGTTAATGAAATGTATCTTCTGCTTCTACCGTTTCCATTTCCATTCTAGTTGACTATTTTTTATCAGGTGTGTAATTTTTCTGTAGGTATGCTTGGGAATAATGATAGAACATCAAATGAAACCAGTCTGTCATTTTCGTCTAAATTTGTTTCTTTGATTATTTCTGCTAAGTCTAAAGAGTTTTTAAAATTTGCACTTTCAAACTTCGGAAAGCTATTGAATTTATTTAGTAAATAAATTCTTTCATTTGGCCAATTATATGTGGGGCCATTTATGTGACAGATCTATGGCTTTTCCTGTTTTATGTATTTTGGTAATCCATGTGTTCTTGATAATGTTGGATTATCTACTCTAATTTTGCATCATACTTTCTTGTTCATTATTTTTCTTCCTTTTAAAGTTTTATTTGTGGATACAATGCAGTAATTTAATGGGTTGGCTTCCTCTTTTTGGTAATTACTATCCTTTAACAGGTTTTCCGTCGTCTTTGTATATTCTGTTTTCTACAAAATTACTATTTTATTCTCCTTGTCTGCTTTAGTGTATATGACAGGTTTCTTTTTAAGGGATTTCGTGATGTGAGTGTTACAGTTAATTTTCTTTTAATTTGGTCTACTATTTTGGAGCATTGTTTTGTACTATGTTTTTATTTTCTTCGTTGAAACCCCACCAGTAGATTATTTGACAAAGAAGTTCATAGTTGGACCAAGGTTGAAAATGGATGCATCAGCTTCCGAAACTAGTTCCTCAATAATGTAAAATGTAACTGATGAGGTGTTAAAACCCACCTACAAATAGTTTTTTCAATTAATTTTGACATCACTGTTCCTAAATTCCTCCAAACACACATCACTAAAGTTTACTTCACAAGGCAATTTCACTACAAGAAATCTTGAAAGTAACATATTTCCTTATTTTCTAACAATAAGACATCCCTCACTCAAAATGATATTGGTAGAGAATGACCACTCTTCACAAAAGCAAGTTCATAATTTAAATGAATACATTGCCAATCAGCAACAGTACTTAATAGAGTAATGAAATGCACTCAGGGTATTTTGGGAGATATTATGAGAAAGCATTTTTTGTTGTTCAATAAAATTAAACAAATTACTAAATTTTACTCATACCATTATCACTTTTAAAATATAATGTTATCTTCAGCCTGTATTGTTAGGCTTAGGGTAAACAAGCATTGTTATTCACTGTAGTAATTTATGTAATACTAAATTTTTGGGAGTATTTTTTTTTCTCTCTCTCTCTTTTTTTTTTTGAGAGTGCTTTCTTCTTAATGCAAACTATATATGTATATAATCATTAATTATTGAGTAATAACCCATCCACAAAGCAGATCCAGGTACTTTTGGTAAAAGTGTAGAAATATACACTGCAATAATAATCATCAGTTAAAACAGCCCAAAACAAAGCTTACCAACTCTTATTTCATTGTCTTACAAAATGTCATGATAAAACTGTCAAAAATATTAATGAGATAATAGGTATAATATAGTATAATGAATTATATACTCATCTAACAAGAAGCAAGATAGAAATATGAGTTATAAGAATTTTGTATTTATTTCACTATTTTGTTAGGTTAACATCCTTTAATATAATTTTGAGTGAAACTAGTACTCAGTGCTCCATATATTGCGAGTGTTTTACCGAGAATGCATTTCGTTAGGATCTTCCTAACATTCTCAGCTAATGTCAACTAATGAATTTTGATTTGGTGAACTCTTTGAAGACGATAGGCAGGAAAGAAACACAGAAAATTTTATAAAATCAGATGGATATAACCCAAGACAACACAAGCAAGCTGTTATCAACAGTTTAACCTACAGGCTGGTTAATGTCCCCTTAGACAGGATGGAATATATCAAAGAGTACAATCATATAATTCATATTGCAGAAATGCAATGGATTCAATGCTGAATTGTTCGAAAAGAAAATTGATAAATTCAAAAAACAACAGAGATGCACATACATAACTACTCTTTCCCCGATCAGTAATAAAGCTTCCTACAGAATATTTGGATATCATCCCAGAGCTACATACCTTTTCCAAAAAGTCATCAAAGAACACATTACTTTGGTCCCAGAGAACAAATTCAGTGTACAACACCTTTTGAAATCACATAATACAAAGGAGAAATTCACAGGTAAAAAAATCAGCTGTGTAACCGGATAAACTGCAAAGGCTGTGACAACTTTTACATTGGACAAACTAAAAGGAATTTGAATATTAGGCTTAAAGAGCAATTTATGAACATCAAGAACAAAGAAATAGATAAATCAGTGGTAGCATACCATTTTTGGAATGACAATCACGATATAGAACAAGAAATCCACTTATTAGAAGGTGTTCAGGATCCAACTGCATTATCCATGTGGGAAATGATATTCCTAAAGAAATATGAAGGAAAACTGTTCAAATCCTTTTATGGAAGTGTTGAAAACAGTGTTGTTGTATAAATTAAGTTAATTAGGAGTCGATTAATAACACAAAACAACACTCACTTTTAAATTTTCCCGGAACCGGTTTCTGAGGTCTTCCCTCTATCTTCAGCCGGACATCGACTAGTTCTCATTGGTGTAGCTGGCAATATTTTGTCTTCGGTCTCCTCTGGTGGCGGTTCGAGGAACTTGCTGAACAAATCTTTCTGGGGGATGTCGAAATTGAATACTTTGTTCCTATTTTTTGAAATAAAGATTTGTTCCCATGTGGACAGTTCTTCTTTTCCTGTTGTATGTTTTAGTAATTTTGGTTCTGGATTTATGTTGTGGTTTTTTTCCCAAAAATGCGTGGCAACTGCTGATTTTTCTAATTGTTTGTATTTTATGTTCCTAAAGTGTTCCTTTGCTCTTGTTTCTAAATTTCTTTTCGTTTTTCCAATATAAATTTGACTACAGTCACAGCTGTAGCCCTATCACCTCCAAGGAGTTCACCAAACCAACATTCGATAGTCAACATTAGCTGCGGATGTTAGGAAGATCCTAACAAAATGTGCTCTAAATAAACACTAGCAATATATGGAGCAAGGAGTATTAGTTCGACTCAAAATTATATTAATTTTGTGCTTTGTTGTATCATAGACCTTACTTATAGGAATGACATTCTTTTAAAAAGGTCCATATATGTGTCTCATGAACAGAATAACTAAAAAATGAAAAGTTGGTTAAATACCAAAATGGGTTGAAACAGTTATAATTAAAAGCATTGTTAAAAGTGAATCTAATTTCATATTAAAAAGCTTACTAAGCCATATTTTATTAAACCTTGGTATTTAGGTTCAGGATCTTCCACAGATACAACACAAGTATTTTCAAGAAAATCCATCCACCTTAGACTACCATTTAATGTAACTCTTCTTGTTTAATTTTTTATTTTTTCAAAAATGCCTCAAACAATTTTTTATTAAAATACCATTTTAAGATATTTTCATGATAATTTTTTTTTATAATTTAAGTCCTCCCAACGTTAAGTCATATCGGACGATGAATGGAATGGGTGAAATGATGCTCAAATGAACCCAGGGTTCATAGAGCTTAGAGTTACCCGACATTCATCTTTTATGATAAAGGAAAACCGTGGAAAAAACCTTATCCAGGTAACTCACCCTGACCAAGATTCGAACTCAGGACCTCTTGAATGTGAGGCTACCGAGGTGGGCATTCATGATAAATGAAAAGTATATCTTGAATTTTCTGGGAATGTCCTCAGAAGTCCTCTTCATTCTGGATGACTTTTGCATAACTGTTAAAGAATAAAAGATGGACAATATCTTACTTATAAAAAAATGAAGGTCTTATTAAAACATACATTTTATATCAAATACATTTCTTTTGTGAAGTGAACCTATACATTTTATGCTGCAACATCAAACAATATGAAGTACAAGACAGTTGGTGGCACTGGCATCATTTCCTTGATTGCCACTGATGCCAGTCTCATAGCCGATAAATATTGGTTTTGAATGTACCTAATTTAAGGAAACATCAGATAATCTCAACTTTTCTTTCTTTCTTTCTTTTTTTTTTATTTTTTATTATTAGGAAAGGATAGTAGAGAATCCTTGTCCAACTAGGAAAGAGAGAAACATATTCACTTTTACAAAATTGAATCGAGAATATATTGACACATTGCTTCACTCACACTGTTTATTCACAGGACATGTTTCAAGAGCTCTTGCTCCTATCCTCAGCTGATACTCGACTCACAGAGTCGAGTATCAGCTGAGGATAGGAGCAAGAGCTCTTGAAACATGTCCTGTGAATAAACAGTGTGAGTGAAGCAATGTGTCAATATATTCTCGATTCAATTTTGTACTAGTTTGTGCTTCACTGTCCCTATGCTTCTTTCAAGTTTATACTTTGATATTCACTTTTAACTATTTCCCTATTTCTCTTTATCTTTGTTGATTAAGAACACTACTAAATTTCAATTTCTAATGTTATCACATTCAAAATTCTTTAAAGTTAATTTGAAATTTCTTAAGCACCAAACAAAATGCATATAGACTTTATAATTTATGCATGTATTCTCCATCTTACTATAGAATAGCTCCCAGCACTCCCATCTCACATTATGTTTCCTCAGAATTTAAGAATATACTAAATGTAAAGCTCTGTGAATTCATCCACTGAAAATGAGTGAAAACATGTTCCATTAATGTAGTTTTGATTTTCTGTTTAGATATTACCTCAGAGAATGTCTTTATGCTTATTACAGTATTAGGTATTCAGATATAGGAATAGATTAATCCAATGATAAAACAAGTTCAGGACAAAGAGTGCAATTCAGGGAGCTCAATCAATTCATATTTCTTGCAGCGTAGTGGTATATTTATCATTAATTTTAAAACTATGCAGTTTAAAAATTGTGTTTCTCATATCAAAATTCCCACAAAATATAATTCCATATTCTACTAAACTTTTTTTAGAAAAGTACAGCATTGTATTAAAACTTACATATCAAGAGTCATTATATAACATAATCTGGGAAAAAATGGCTGATGTAATGATACTGATGCCTTATGTCAAGCACTATATTGTAACAAAAACAACACATGACAAAGTTCTCCTTAACTCACTTTATTTATCACTAAAATCGTTAGCCCAGTGCTAATTTACAATCACCTTTTCTTTTCATAAATACACAATGTAAACATGTCTCTGCTGCATGCATCAATTTGCACTGCTTGTAATTTCTCCAACATACAAAGTTTTACATTGTCCTGCTTGTAACTGTGCCATAACTGTGATATTCACTGGTCAACTCTCTTCTGCACTGCACACACTGTCTGAAGACCCATCATTATAGAGATGGAATGAACTGCTGACTAAACTGCTAGATTTCGTACCAGCTTATATACCCTGAGAGGCATGGCAAGAAGGTTAGGGAATTTGAATGTTCTTGAATTCTGTTATTCGAATGCTCAAGAATGAATCTACATGGTTACAATGTGGCTTGATTATGGCGTCATGATGTCAGCTAGCGACTGTCCTTTTGCTTCTTGCACTGGCAAACAACAAAGGTGATGAAACGATTTGAATCACATTTAATTACTCCACAGAAGGCACCTACCATAGCTGTGACAATATTCATTACTTATATATGTAATTAAAATTATTGAAAATATTAAAATATATTTTTACTTTTTTCCAATTATTAGGCCCCTGTTAGGATATTTTTAGATTCAAAGTATAAACTTGGAAGAAGCGTAGGGACAGTGAAGCACAAATTAGTACAAAAGTGAATCGAGAAGATATATTGACACATTGCTTCACTCACACTGTTTATTCACAGCACATGTTTCAAGAGCTCTTGCTCCTATCATCAGCTGATACTCGACTAGTGCAAGTTGTAGTGGTTTCCTCTTTCTCCGTTTTGTCAATAGATGGCATGATGTACTTGTCAAAGATGTCCGGTGGTGGAGTTTCAAAATTCATGACTCTATGACGATTTTTGTTGATGAAGATTTTTTTCCCATACGGAAAGGTCTATGGGGTGATTAACATATTTTATTAGAGATGTTTCCAAGTTGATGTCATGTCTAGTATTCAAAAAATGAAAAGCCACTGCTGATTTTTCTGTTTCACCATTTATAATGTTTCTTAGATGTTCTTTAGTTCTGATGTTAATATTTCTTTTTGTTTTTCCTATATAAATTTTATGGCAAGTTTCACATTTGATCTCATAGATTCCTGGTTTTTCTTTGGTAGTGATTGAATTTTTGGGAGGGCCTTTTAACAAATTTCTGATATTAAACCTATTTTGAGGTGCAAGAGTTATGTTGTGTTTTGAGAAGATTTTTTGGAATTTGTTATAGGCTGATGGGTGGAAGGTGAATTTTTTAAAAAGTTTTTCTTTTTCTCCTGTAGGTTTTAGGGTGGTGGTTTCTTTTATTTTCTTAGCTTTGTTGGGTCTGTTAACTGTTTTGTCTACTAAATTTGGGTTGAAACCGTTGGATATAATAACATTGATGCACCCACTTACCAACTATCAAATAACTCTATAATAATGTATAACTTTAATTTTGGTTCAACATTCAATCTTGTAAGCTGTGTACATTTGTACATTTGCTACTCATCAGCAGCAATTTCCTCATGCAGATCTATGCATAATGTTGGATATTAGGTTTGAAATGACGTGTTTTCTATAGACATGGAAATGAAATAAGAAGGCAGATTGTTGACAATAGGTTACGTATAATAACAAAACATTCGGTCACATAGAATTTCAGATATCAAGTCTGCAATGCTGTGGAACCTTGAAAGTGTCAGAAAACACTTCCAATACATTTGGTAGATCTAGCACAAATTGGGCCTTTTCATCCCATCTTTTTTTTTTCCACAGCCAATTATTTGTAATTACCATCATTGATAAAGTTTTCAAGATTTAATATTTATGTTTAATTAAAACAATAAAAATATGAATCCACAATTCTTTAAACTGTCAAAACTTCAGAGATGTATCTATCATGATGTTAAAAAATGTGAAATATCTTACATATCTACTATTAAGTTGGTTGATGTAAATTAATCGTTCCTCCATACTAGCCGTGTATAGGCTAAGGTTTTGGATAGAGTCAATCTGAAAAATTCAATGCCATGACCGGAATTTGAACCAGGGATTTTTGGTTTCTGTCCAGTCGCTCTTAACCTTTGAGCTAAAACAGCTAACGTGCCGTCATGACATTAAATTCTCCAACTGACCCGTATGTTTTCCAGGTAAACTGCTAGGGTTCCTTGTATTCGAGATATGCACTGTTTGAGGTGACTTACTATTATTGTACTTGATTCCAAGGCTGAACGTTAAACCATTATTTATAGATAGTCAACCTGAAAAATTCAATGCCATGGCCGGGATTTGAACCATGGATCTATCTATTTGGATATCTATACAAAACCTTAACCTATATACGACTAGTGTGAAGAAATGATTAATCTCCACCAATGAACTTGAACTATTATTATTAATAAATTATAGATGAGCCGTAATTATTACACATTGACTTCACTTACGTACCTAAATTGAGGACATGTTTCACGAACCATCGTTTGCATCATCGGCTCTAATGCAACTAAAGCTTCATCAAGTGGTATGGGTAGTTCTGGAGCTACTGCTGCCATCTGTTGATTTTGTGATGATTTTAAATGTGGGGTTGTCTTCTGGTGGGATTTCAAAGTTCATTAGTTGATTATGTTTTTCTATGTATATTCTCTCCCATATGACGAGTTCACTATGTTTTTGTACTATTTTAGTAATTTGGTGCTATCTTAAATTTCATTATTTTCAGCCCAGAAATGAGCTGCTATTGCGGACTTATCAATATTTTTGTATCTTAAGTGCCTAAAATGTTCTTTCTTTCTAGTGCCTATGTTTCTTTTTGTCCTCCCTATGTAAATTTTTTCACAGTCTTTACACTTAATCTTGTAAATGCCTGACTTTTCCTCTGGTTTTATCTTATCAGTATTATTACTGTTAAGTAGGTTTTTAATGTTGCAATTGTTTTTTGGTGCCAATGTTATATTGTATTTCTTGAATATTTCTTTGAACTTTTTTGTGGCCCAGGGGTGGTAAGTAAATTTAGCAAATCTAATTTCTTGTTTTATTGGTGAAAGAGCTGTGTTATGTTTTAATCTTTTTTGAAATTTGAATGATTTTAGTTTTTTATCTACAAGGCTCTTTCCATATCCATTTTTAATTGTAGTTTTTAAGATTTGATGGTATTCTTTTTGATATTCTTGCTGGCTGAGGGGTAGATGTGTGTGTGAGACTGTTGATGGTGGCATGTTTGTGTGGAATTGGGTTGAAACTATTTGCTTTGATGTAATTATCATGCTTCACTGTGGTGTTACAATACAGTTAAATTCTGATATATTATTAAGTTAATTGTTTAACGATGAAGCCTGAATATCAAGTACTTACAATAGCAAGTCACCGCAAACGGAAACATACAAGTCAATTGGAGAATTTAATGTCATGACAGCATGTTAACCATGGTAGAGCTCAAAGGTTAAGAGTGACCGGACGGAAACCAGGAGATCCATGGCTCAAATCCCAGCCATGGTATTGAGTTTTTCAGGTTGACTCTATATCTTACATAATTGCTATTTGGAAAACTCGCACATGACTGTGACATTTCTCTCTTCCTTAGTATTTTAACTACAAATATTGCATTAAGATAAGTACATACAGTGCACATTAGTAACTGAATGATTTTAAGTGCTTGCCTAGTCCAAATGAGACTCTTGGTCCAAATCTTGACTATTGGTGGTTGCCCCTTAAGTATCCAGGTACTTCAGAGTACTAACACTAAAGCATACACAGAAAGGATTGCAACTAATATCACTCAACTCTTAAGAGCTCTTCAGGCTTTACCTCACCTTTAAATATATAGATGTTCTAATCCATAGTTTTTCTTCCTTATAAAGAATAAACAGTTCCAAGCAAAAGCAAAATTAATGGTTTTAATATCTTGTCCATTATGATCTTTTCTACTATTTATCTAAAATAGATGAAGTATTGCATTCCATTCAAATCTTCAACCTCAAGACTTTATTATAAATACATATTATGAATTGTTTTAGTCATATTATGTTACTTTTTGGTAAGCTGAGGTAATGTAAAAATAACTAATGTTCAGTTAATTCAATTTTGACGTTTAATGAATCTAAAAAAGTATTTTTAGACAAAGGTCCATGCATGTGCTTATATGTCTGTTAATCTGTAAACACTTGATGCTGTTAAGTTCATTGACTTCAGAGGATTAAACACCATTTTCAAAATAATTTTCATCATTCCAAACTACATTTATATGGAAAAATGTTGTTGTATTTTATATTTTTTCAAAAACATTTTAATGAGTTTTATTAAAGTTCTATATATTTAAAATGTTTCCATGAAGATAACATTGAATTTTCTGGAAATAACCTGTGAAGTCATCTTCATTCTGAATGGCTTGTATTATTAATAAACTGTAAAAGATAAAAAAAAAAAAAAAAAAAATCTTATTACACAAAATGTTCATCTTATTAAAGCACACAATTTAGGTATCTCAAATTGTTTCTGATGTTAACAATTTCCAAAATATTCTTTGTTATTGTCACACTTTTCAAATACATGTTTCTAAATGGTAAGTCAAGGTCTTGTAAAGATCATAAAATTTCAAAGCCATCCATTTTTAAAAGTTGTTTATCATTTTAGCCTACTGTATCCTTCTCATTAAAGTTTATCTTGATTAACAAGTAAATTGAAGGTTGTCCTGCGCCGTGACATATTGACCTTGGGCATTGCACTTTGGTTGCTTGCCACAGGTTGGGGGTTGTGGATTTTAAGTCCGGGGAGTAGGACTACCCACTCATCATCGTGAGGAAATTGAGGAGCTACGCTAGGTAGTGAACCCTGGTCTAGAAAGCCAACTCTCTGCTGGGGTTGCCATGATGCTGACCACAACTGCCCCCCGTATCAGTTGGATGATCGCCCACCCCTGCTTAGTGTATGTGGGTGTGAGGCTGGGAGTAAGGTTGGCAAGTTGCAGCCCACTCTGAGCTGTTACGCCATGGTTTACATTACGTTATGTTACATTAGACTGTAGAATAAGCTGTGTAAAATAGTTGTAGAAGAGTACACATGGTTATCTCCTTAGTGCAGTGATAGTGCTGCTTACCAAGTGGGAGACCTGGATTCCATTCCTGGTACCATTCTAAGGATGTTTCTCCCACTGGGAACACTGATGTGGGGTAACCTCAGCATTGTTAGATCCTTGTGGAGCCAACTGAGGAGTTACTTGATTGAAAAGTAGTAGCTCCTGGCTGCAAAGACTGCACATACTAGCCAAGAGAGACTGAGGTGCTGACCATGTTCAACCATCCATTTTTGCATCCCACTCATAATGTGCTGTTGTAGACAGAGGTGGCTCAGAAAGGACTGTTTCATTGTGGGGTTGATTAATTAGAAGAATGCACGTGTTCAGGTGAATGCAACAAATCAGACATTTTTAAGTCATATTACATCTCAATTGACATATTCCTTTTTTATGAATATTAATTTGTTATTAGAGGACTGGTGTCACTCTGCAACATTCATTTTCAAAAATCTATGAAATTTTGTACTATTTTAATTACGTTTAGCTACAGCATTACATTGTTTTAATCTGAGAAAACATCTTAAGAGGTACATGGGCACACTTTAACATCCCCACAAACTCTGAGATGATGAAAGGTAGGTACCTGATCATGACATTAAATGTATAAAAGTGATATATACAAATATAATAATTTGTAACTTAAAACTTCACTTATCTTATAAGAAATGATGATAATTCTTATAAATTCTCCAGGATCGTGATTTCATGTATACTTATACACACCTTCAGCTGTCGTCATCGTTACTAAACACTAGATGTTGATATGTTCTTGTTAGTACTACCAAAACCTGAAAATAAAACAAATTTAAAAGCAGAATTGACTGCCGTTATTTCAAAATTAATTATGCGCTGTTTGTTTTTTAAAATAAATATATTTTCCCAAACCAATAAATCTATCGGACCATTTAATTGTTTTAATAATTTAACTTCTGGATTTATTTCATGGTTAAATGAACAAAAATGATCTGCTACTGCCGATTTATCAGTCTGTTTATACTTAATGTTACGAAAATGTTCTTTCGTTCTGGTTCCTAAATTATGTTTTGTCTTTCCAATATACACTATCACAAGCAATTAAACTGATACCAGATTTTTTATTAAGAATTTTATTTTTTATAGAGAAATGCAATAAATTTTTAATACTATATTTATTCTGAGGAACTAAAGTTATACCAAACTCTTTAAAAAAAATTTGAAAATATTTATTAATCCAAGGATGGTAAGTAAATTTTTTAAAATTATAATCATCTTTTATTTTTCTAATGATAGAAATACTAACCGTTTTTTGATATTTGAATTTTTCAATTTTTTTATTTATAAAGTCTTTATTAAAACCATTAATTAAAGCAGTATTAATAATGTTTATATTCTTTATTAAATTCATCTTTATTCAGGGGTATATTATTTAATCTATAAATCAAACTATTGAAAACAGCAAATTTATGTGAAAAAGGGTTAAAACTTTTATTCTTTTTATAAAAGTGATCTTTAACCAAGCTGCAAATGATTAGGAATATTTTTTAACAAATTTAAGTTAAATAAAAATCCTTTTGGTGATGAAGTGAATCCTGATATCCCATGCTATAGTCATACTAATTGCTACACTATTAAGGATCACTAGTTTACTGATTTCCACTAGTATTCCATAAACAGTAGTCTAACCATAAGTATCATGCTTATATTCGGCTTCTAATGACATTAAAAAGCATGTATTTAGTACCATCAGTCATGGTTCAGTCTAACAGCAATTGGGTATTTTACTTTTTATATTAATTTTAACTATGTGAAGAAATTGCTGGTAAAATCTGCATACTTATTTCATCTCCACCATAAACACAGGTTATACGATATATCTTTATTACAGAATTACAGAACAATTTTCTCTTCTGCAAAAACAATACTGGCCTTTAAGCTACTATCACACTAAATCACTATTGATAAAAATAATAAAATATAAGAGGTAACACATTTGTCATTATTTGAAAAAGTTTTCATGTACCTTATACAATTCATCTTTTCCCACTTGTATAGGAGTAATGCTCTTACAGAAAATAACAAAATCAACATGCTTATATAAATAAGATTACAAAAATTACTGTCAAAGATTAACAAAAGACACATTTGCAACAAAGTTCCATGTTACTTTTCAACAATGCTTATAAAATTGCCATCATGACATTAATACTGAACAAGCCATGGTTATGGTTAAACCCTGAGGCACCATATTTTGGACGGAGACTAGGATATTAATGCTGGCTTTAACCACAACACAGTTAAATTGCATCTGGGATTGCAGAAAGATTGCATATCACTATGTTTGGAAGCATGAATTTTATTTTTATTAACTAACAATAAAAACATTTAAGTCGGCTTAAATGTCATCACAGTTGAACTACCTGAAATCCTGGAAGAATGTAGCAACAACTCATTTCACAAAATGTGATGACTGTTGCAGACTAGTGATAAAGACAAACTATGGTAGCAGATGTGCTTCAAAAATATCTGCCTCTTCTGTTGAATTTGAACCAGTACTATTCTTGCAGATTCCTATGGTAAACCTCTGTAGTTCTTAATAGACTATATACATTTTTTATATTAACAAGCTCTTAAATCTCTACCAGCATGGATCTCAAACGTAAAGACTGTGAATGACTTTATCCACAAGGTAGATGAGAAATACATCACAAACAGCCAACAAAGTATCTGGAATTAATTCTGTAATGGAATAGAATGATGTATTGTGTCTGTCTCTATTGCTGGTTTACATTAATACAATAAACTTTATAATATTTACACACCTATATAGACAATAGTGCTACCATAAGTTGGGATAAATTAGATGCTCATCAACATTTAGACAGATTTTTAAAAAACACATGTCAAACTTTAAAAACACTTCAGCTCCAATTACATTTTAAAATTAGGACATGTCTCAAGGAACAAGCTTCCTCATCATCAGCTGACGTTTGACTCAACGTTAAAGTCTATTTTATCAATTTAATTAGACAGGTATTTAGCCTTGTAACAAGTCTAAACAAAATAAAAGTTATAAAATTTCAATTACAAAACTGTGACAATATGCAACAATTTCAAATAGCATTCAGCAGATGTAACATACCAGAAACTAGATTGCACACTTTGCTTAGATATATATAAACAAGCTTCCAATGGAAAAACTTAAAATGTTTAAAGAAACCTGTATGCTTTAAATGAAATACTTAAGGACAGATAGAAGGTTGTTCGACTGTATTTATGGCTAGATAATTTGCTCATTATTGTACTAAAATCAAATGTTACATTGAATTTTGGGGGAATCTGAAATTTATTTCAATATACTGAAATTTCATTGAATCAGTTATTTAATATTTCTACTCTAGAAGGTCCTGGAACTTTTAAATCTAATAATATACTGTATTTATGTTTTTAAATTTAATGTCTATTAACTCTTTTAAGCATGGTGGTTTCAGGTGGCAACCATAGTTTTATTCACCTTGAATAATGTTTTAGTTCAGTTGTTTTGTTATTACAATATTGTACTGGTCTTTGTCAATTATACACACAAAATTTTAAGACCTTTGAACTGTAAACATTATATTATTTTTACAATTACATTGTAGTGTTTTTTTTTAGTATAAAAAGGCAAAATCCAAGCAACTGCAGTCAAATGATACCCTGTCAACATCCAAGCATGCCATCACACCATTTTACTTGGGCCCTTCCCGTCCTTTATCACAGGCACATTTGACTGCAGTTGCCGAGATTTGAACTCATGACATTTAGCTTTGAATGGCTGGCCAGTCCAAACCTATCACTTCAACGATCACGGCTATTCAAATCGATTGCATTGAGGCACCACAGAAAGTGATATGAGAATCGGTTTGGCAAGTACAGCAAGACCGGCATAAGTAGCAAAATAATTTGTGCAGCAAAGGGTTAAGAATGAGCATGGAAGAAAACAATACAGTTTGCAATTCATATTAATATAACTTCATATTTAAAACATTAAACTTTGCAACATTACGTAAGTAAATATAGTAATCTTATAAAACTTGCATTCCTTTGACTTTCTTCTTATGAATAAAATTGAAATACATGTAAACATTACGTTGATTTGTTTCCTGTTAGCAGCTCTTATTCTTTTACGATGCAAACTAATTGAATCTGACTAAAACAGTTTCTTCTATTTTCTTTTGGTTTTTAATGTACATGATAAGAGCATATAAATACTGAAAATTTCTTCATTATATCAAATTTCTTAAGATTTTCATGAATTTCTTTTAAGATATTAAACTTTTTTTTAGAGAAAATGACTACCTTTTACTTTTCGTTGTTTGACCATCATTTAAACCAGATTTTCTCTGAGCACACTGGAATTCCCATCTTAGTTAAGATGTAAAAATAATAACCATATGAAATAATGGATTAACACAACTGCACCTCTTATATAGACAAAAATTTTTTTGATAAAAGCTGAGGCAAATCACTGTATGATTGGCAATGAAGAAAACACACACTTTTGAAGATAGAAGAATTTTCCAGGCTCAGGAGCCGTGGTCTGATAGAGTTGAAACACCCATACATTTGGTTCACATCTGAGCTGAACATCAGTGTTGGCATGGTCTGAGTCTTCTGGGTGAAGTTTCAGTCACAAGTTTCAATCAGTTCAATGAGTCATATTAAGAGAAGTGTCTTATGTTTTCTATACAGAGATTGCCATTGCACTGACTTCATATCATTAAAATAATTTGACATAGGCACTTATGGAGATATAGAAGGGGAATTCAGTTTTCTCGTTGAATTGGAATATTTATTAAAGTGGCATTCCTGTTGTTATAACAAAGTTTCCAAATGCTTAAAAATGTATAAAGGCTTTTTAGAAAAAGTGAAAGAAACACTTACAGTTCATCAACAGAGAGAAAGTCTCTGACAGGAAAGTGTTACCCTTAACTTTTTTGAAACAGTGTAACAAGGACAGTGAATGTGTGTTACGGAGGACGTAAATTACGCAGAGTAAAGCCATTCAAAAGAAATGCACTTTACTGGCATACAAAGCTTTCAGGATGCGGGGAGGGAGGGGGGCATGATGATGGTACAATGTGAATCAGAATTACCCTACAAGGATTCAGCAAGTTCAAAATCAGAAAAGTCTTCTTTAGGTTCACTGAGGTCACTGGTGGAATAAATGTTTTCATTTGGGTTCTCAAGGATAATGGCATTCATGACATCCATCCCATCTCTATCCTACCACTCCTCTTCAGTTTTTTCAACGTGGCTGCAGAAGCCCTACCAATCTTCTGTTATCACTTCCGCAATTCATTGCATTGCTAATTCTTTAGGTCGCAACTGTGACATATCACCCAACATTTTATGTTCCCGAACATGTTTTACTTTAGACCAAGCATACTCAAACAGTATTTAAGTCACACATCTAAGGTGGTAATCTGACATCTGCACACAAACAGAATTCATTGAGTATACCAAAACCAAGTAGAGGGTACCAAATGTTTTTGAATGCGCTGTAACTGAATTGTTCTGAGTGTCATAAAGAACTCCTGGCAGGATTTCAGAACTGTGTCTAATTCTGCGATTTCCTTTCTGAGCGTTATTCTTCTGGGACTTTCTTTGCTGTGGCAAACTGTAATAATAACAGATTTATACAGAAAGAGGATTTTTTAATTAAATCAAGCTATACACTCTTTCTTTAGTAAGTTTATCTGTCAGATGTAATTCCTATACTTAAATGGAATTTTATTAATCTTATGAGTTGTATAAATGATAGAATTTTTTAATCTAATTTTAAGCTTTAACTTTTATGCTAATATTTTCTACATTTTCAAATTTACAAAGTGCTTTATTGCTATTGGCTAAATTGATGTCCTTTTTAGGTTAATTTTAATGTTATATTTAAAAATGTGATATAAATGTATAAAACTAGTGTGAGTTTGACTTGATCTACACCATTCTAATGTGGTAATTGATCTCAAAATTACCATAATAAAAAGAGAGAAAGATTTCCAGACAGGCAGAAGCAAACAACCCCTAGTATCTACATAAGTACTTCAGGTTGAAATTTTTACTGTCACTTCATTTTTTGCCAAGAAATTGTATATGTTTCAGAGACTGCTGCATCCATCAGTCTAGACTAAAAACAGTGCATGGTTAAAGAGTAAAGCAAGCTGAAATAGTAAAAACTTAATCCTAAAGTATTTAATATGTTAAAAGAGTTTCATTGTTTCTCCTTAAAAGAAGAAATTAAAACCTAGTATTCCACTACCAGTGAATTCATTTATAAATTTATCCAAAATAAAAGAAAAGAGAAAAGCATATCTATTCAGCTTATACCTAAGAACCCAACATAAATTACCAATGATGTAACAAACCAGCAATAATGCAATATTTTGCATCTATTGAAAAACTATACTCTTATAACATGCCTCCTCTGCAATCCCAGATTCAACTAATTTGGTTAATATGACTAGAGAACATTTGCATGCAGGATGCCATTTGTGTACTGAAGACTCCAAGTGGAGTAATAAATATGATTGTTTTAATACGTAACTAAGAATCATCAAGCATCACAAATATCTTAAATAGCTAAAATTCATAAGTAATGTATAATACAATAATTATTACTAATTTTTTTTAACTTTATTAGAAAAGATCAACTTAAGTGTAACTCAGAATAATAATGAATGATTGTATCAGCTGTTCTACTAGTTAAAATGTCCTCTTGTGATATATTCAAAATTCATACACAAATGCCCAGTTGGGGTTTAGAAACATAATAATTTTTAAAAACAAAATAATGTGCTATTTTAGCTAATATTTCACAAACAATAAATTAATATTAAAAAGACTTATAGATCTTATGATGAAATTCTTTTAATATGAAACTAGCTTCACTTTTAACAACACTTTTAAACATAACTTGTTTTAATAAATGCATAATTTTCTTATATGCAAAAATACTTGCATGATTTGTTACCAATAAATATTTTCATCCTCACTGAATTTTTCTTCATGTAAATATTTCTGTCATTCCAATATAATTGACCCCAAGGAGCAAAATGACTAAAATATACTTTAATTTATCCTGCTTGATTTTGTCATCAGGAAATTATTTCACATCTTTATTTGTCATAGCAAAACATATTTACTCTCAATTTTTTTTTAAGTACTGGTACTTTTCCAATAAGTAATGAATAGATTACGTCCTGTGTCGTGGCGAAGTAGGCTAGAGTGCTGTGCTGTGGTTCCCTACCACAGAATGTGCCCGAGATTGATCCCATCCTAGGAGGGTGGGGATTTTAAGTCCTGGGTATAGGACTGGTGGCCACTCAGCATCGTAAGGAATTTGAGGAAGTGAACCCTGGTAGTGAACCCTGGTCTAGAAAGCAAACTTTCCCACTGAGTGCTGTGATGCTGATCACACTTCCTCCCATATCGGTTGGATGATCGCCCACCTCTGCCTTGCATATGTAAGTGTGAGACCGGTAATCAGGTTGGCAGGCTCTGGCCCTCTTGTGGGCTGTTACCCCAGGGTTACTATTAATGAATAGATTTTAAATGTTACAAACTAATTCGTGATTAAAAAGGCATCACATATTGTCATTGATTTATTTGCTTAAGGACCAATAAACATATTTCACAAATTATTAAAAAGTCAAGTAAATATTTTAATAATAGTAATGTCTGCATAGTAGAGATGTTAACTAAAATTGAAGTAGAGTTACACGTATGCAGAGCACTTTTTAAGCATCATAATATAATCATAATTTGAGCAGGTGAAAATAGCAATATCAAAGACAATTCCTGCACAAAACCAAGCAGAACTTACATTTTTGCATAGTAAGAATGTTAAGAGATTTAAGACTTCAGTTTTAATTACTGTAAACTTAGAATAGCATAATACTTTGTATTTATATTTAAAATAATGGTTATATAATTTAAAAAATTCATAATATTTCTCATCACAAGATACTTTTCATGTCCCATAATAACATATATTATTAATTTTACTTAAACTAATATTCCATAAATACTTTGATTTTCTAATACAACTTAATACACAGTCAAGTTCTTAAAGTTCTTAAAGTAATAATATTAATGAATGCACATTATTTGTGTACTGAACATTTAACCTTGTTCAACCAAATTTTACTGCTCCACATGGAATTACGAATAGTCTAATATAAATTTAGCGTCTTAACCAATTTTTTTTAAAATTACCATTAATTTTTTTTATCTAAATCGTAATTAGCAATTTTTTTTTGCTTATGTCCAAGAACTCAGGGCTGAACAACTTCAAGCAAATATACAAGTCAATACTATACCTAAGATAAAAATTCTATATAGAACATAAATTTGAAAACACAGTACATAGGGATTTAACATTACCATAAGAAACATTCTTATCTATAAAAACGTTGATAATACTGCAGACTGCTTATACATTATAGAATTGCCCCATTTGTGCTGACATTCTGGGATACAGCACTATAGCAAAATCATAAGATAATGCAGAAATCAAAATCAATCCTTTTATAAAAATAATCTGTATTTAAATTCATAAAAGTAATTTATAAAACATGAATTCCATAAAGCAGTCGGTCCACTCAGAGCTCCCTATTTGCAGTAAAGAAGTAGTCATTAAAGCAACAACTCCTGAAAAGGAGATGTGTGGAGTGCCAAATTCTGCCAGACCCATTCTTCCTGAATGAGATTTTACAGCTTTTAGACAGTCCTCACAACTGGCAAATGCCGGTGAGGTACCTAAAAAATAGTCATGGAACATTTCGTTTCCCAATTGTCATTTCATTTCATGTGAATGCCATTAAAATACGTAAGTAAATAAACAAACAAATATTCAAAGCTGTACATAGGCTTTATGATTTATCATTTTGTTGCTCTCTTCCGCTGGTCCCTCTGATTAGCTGATTTTTGTCCTTGAAGCAGAACTGCCCTAATCCCTGTTTCATATAACCTTGCCCCGCTGAAATGTATCACTCCGCGTTCAACTACCTTCCCCCTCACCCTAATTGGCTAATGCTTTCGCGCCATAGGCCATAGGCGGTGCCTTCCCGTCACATTTAAACGTGCAGTAAACATCATAATAATAGACGGGAAGATAAATAAAATCATACAACTAAGGATATGAAGGCATGCAAAAATACAAGTTTATAATGAACTGAGCAAGTTGAAACTGAATGAGTGAGCAATGAAACTGAAAGAGTTTATAGTGGAAGGCCTTTTGGCCTTTTCCACTGGGATTTTTTAAACCAGCGCACATACCTTTCAAAAATGCTTGTCTTTCAGTCTTAAACGTCATGTCACGCCATACCTTACTTTTCGTGTGTTCTTCGTGTATATTTTGCAATTTGTATCTCGGTACAGTCTGATTGTCCTTAAATAACATCTTCGCCACACAGCAGTATTGCCTCTGTCTTTTAGCACATTTTTCTTGCCTCTTTTTTCATTCACAAACCCCAGCTGTATAAGCAATCTGCTGAAATTTGGTAAATCTGCATCCTCATTTACAGCAGACGAAATGTTACTCATGTTAGGGAGTTCGTTACTAAAGAAAAAACTATGCACATGACGACGCACAACACTTTTCACGTATTTTCTCCGAGCACGCACTTTTGTTTATTCCTGCTTTTGCTTGGAGTGGTAAGTTTTCCTGTTTTCTCAATTTCACATCGCGATGTTCCTACGGATCTAACACTCACACCTGTAACTTCAGAGCACAGCTGTTCGACTTCTCTCACTGACAAAGACGGATTCTTCTCTGTGAGTGCATTAAACACATGCACTGTCCCCCCAGGGGCCTACTTCGGTAGGTACGGGTTTGGCGCACCCGGGGTCCCGAGCCAACAGTCTCCCTCGTGTGGGCTCCTCTTCGTGGTTGAGGGAGACGGTCAACAGGCCCACCCACGTGTAGGCCGTGCGCGGAGACCCGTGAAGAAGGTTTTTAGATTCTTGTCTAGTTTAGAGTTTAGGATTTAGTGAACGAAATTTTTAGTAGGTTTTGATTGATGTTTTTTATGTATGTGTATTTTTAACAGGTTTAGTTACACTTGTATAGTTTTTAGAAAGTTTTATATCTGGCTTTTGCCATGACTAGTTTTTTAAAGGGCGCTGATGACCGCCATAGTTGAGCACCCTTATATATATATATCACTGTATCACTGCATGCACAGCATTCTTTTTTCTCCTGTTTGTAAAGAATTATCCTTGCGATACTTCAGCGAAAAACTGGCAGTAGACTCTGCCATTACACATATAATAAGTACACGTGCAATAATCGATCAATAAAATAATTTTCCTCTCGCACTGGACACAACACACCGTCGAATGGCGATATATGACTAATCCAGTTCAAAACAAGGTCAGTGATAAAAGTCATATAAACAAATGTCACCACTACCACTAACTCACGTGCTATCATGCCATGTGCTTGAGAGCAAAGGAACCTCCTCTTTACTTCGTTTAAGAACTAACATGCATTTCAGATAAATCAACTCTGTTGCGTAATATATTTAATTAAAATAGTTACAAAAATATAAATTTGACAATTCTCTTCCAACATATAAAGACATATCACCATGTTAAATAACAAACTAATTTTTACCGTACGACAGTCTATACTACAATAGTAGCCAATGAGAGGTGATTAGGTCATGTGACCGTTAAGAGATGCGGGGCAAGCTTATGTGAAACAAGGATTAGACTAATGAGCTCCACAAAGTACGGCTCGAACTTGTAGATTCGATTCTTGTAGCCGACCTTCCTAATCCATTGGAATTTTCAGGAGTTTCTCCTAGACAAATGTTGCAAAGTATAATTACATCCCCTGCATTTCCTGTCCCTGCATTTCATCTCACTTCTCATTTCATTTCACCTTTTATTTTGGGTTGGCTATTTCAGGGATCCACCAGGAATTTTGGTGTGCATGACAGGTATACTACTCTCGGTTAAATCTTGTCATCAGATTGGAAAACGTATCTAAGTCCCAGAGCCCCCAAGGGATGCCACAGGAGAGTGGTTGTATGAGCTACCACCTGGGCATTCAAATCTGTATGTGGTTGTTAGGGACCTCTGCTGTCATTATCCTCCGACCATCTTCAGTACTGTCCTACTTTACCCTGCCCTCCTGAGGGACTCTCCATTAGGGGCATAGACACAAAAAATTTCATTGGTTGAGGTGTTACGAACTCCCTTTGACTCTTGTCATAGTATCTAGGTTTCAATTTGCTCTAAGTTTTTTTTTTTTTTTTTATGGTAGTGTTAAATCTCAAAATAACTTTCAAATTTAATCTAGATGCAATGTGTTAACACCAACTCAGATTCTTAGGATGATTAGCATAACTTATCCTCACATGAAGTTTATAGATGCTCTCTTCTGATTGGTAAAAATGAGTAAAGCAGCAGACAATTTCTAAATAGCAAGAATCAAAGTAACTCCACGTACAATCACAAAACAGTATTTGGACTCCATGTACATTAAAAGCTTCTTTTCTAACACATGAGGAGTATAAAGATTTTATTTTTCAACATAAGATTTGTTTAGGTCTCATGCTTTGCTCAGCAAAATTGATATTTTTACGTTTCATTCGAAAAAATGATCCTGACCTCTCAAAATGACATAAATGCTAGCCTCATTTAAGGAAATCCTTTTGTTTTCACAAAATGTTAAGTTTTTGGAGCCATTGGGAATGAAGTCTGATGAACAAACAGATGAGACACCAAATTGGCCAAATGACGTTCAACATTAAATAATTCTATTTTTATGACATTGCTTTAAAATTTGAAATAAATGCAGTTGGTTACTTGTAAACATATAGACATTAATAGTCTGCATCACTAGCTTATTAAGAAATGATTTTAACAATCATTTTAATAAGTTAATTCTGGTTGTCTTAAAAATGCATTTTCATATCAATCTAGAACTACTTGTATATAGTTTTACTTGAAGCAGCAGTATAAACAAAGCCCACCTTTCTCTGAATTTTACATAAAAATATCTAAATGCAGCACTATAAATCTCTTCATGTTTTTCTATGAGTAATATAAAACATTGCTGCTAATGTGAAAACGAATAAATACATCATTCTAAGCAAAAAAAAAATAATCCTAATATAAAATAAGGCTACTAATACAAAATATTTGTCAGTGTATATGTCAATTCCATTATAAAGAATAACAACATCACATTTAGTACTTAAAATAAACTACCATAAGTTTGTGCATTTTACCACTACACCTGCAGAAAAAGCAATAGCAATATATAAATAAATTAAAACATCAAAAATTCCTTTGACATCACACACAGAGAAACGATCCTTTCCAAAATAAAATTTACAAGTTATACATTACGTTTGCACAACCATAAAAAGACCCGATAAAATAAATGTTTCTCTTCATAAATGCTTTGAAGCACTCTTCTTTATTGAAGCCAAACTACTTTTTCTTTATATTCTTACACACCCACTCCAAACCATCCTGTAAAAAAGCAAACAATGAATAAATATAACTCAAAACTTTTAAATCCAAATAAAAAATGCAGTTGTTTAATCATGTTAAGGAAAGAAAAAGGTAAAACTTTTCTATTTTGGTCTAGAACTATTATCAATGTCACAAGCACATTACAAAATCTTTCAGCATGAATACATATTATTAGCATGTTTAGGGTTCATTTTAAAATTAAGTAGGTGCTGCATATTTAGTGTTATGCTCACAAAGAGGAGCAACAAAAAAAAAAAAAAATGTTCATACTATGCTTTAAGAAATAATAATGAATATCTGATATCTGTCACACACACAAATCTTATCAGAAATATTGGTGCTGCAAACTCCACTAACTCAAGTATTTTGGCACCCATAAGTTTATTGTTAAATTATATTGGCATAACCTTTGGCAGAAGTGCTTCTAGAAACTTCTATATCATGGTACACACATGCCTTTTTTTCAGACTGGTAATAAGATGTGCGAGGTGTTGCAATTAAGTAACGAGACCGTGAATCTTCTATCGCGCAGCCCCATGGTGGGAGGTTGGTAGTGGAATGCAGCTGACCTTGAACCTTCAAGACTAACCACCGTTAGTTTTGTGTTACCGTCAACTATAGTTTGCCTCTGAGCCTTGTTTGTAGAGGACGTTGTTTTGTAGTAGTGCCATGAGCACAGTGAACTTAAAAATCAAGCAGTCCATTAACCTCAAATTCCTCGTGAAATTGAACAAGTGGCCAACAGAATGTTTTCATATGTTAAAGGAGGTATTTGGTGATAAGGCAATCTCACGTGCACAAGTATTTTAATGGCACAAACTGTTTCCAGCAGATCAGGAAGAGGTTGAAGATGAAGAATGTGCCGATCGACCAGTGAGTTCTAGAACTGAATCAAATGTTTTGAAAATTAATGAAATTGTGTGAGAAGATTGACGTCAGAGCATTAGGATGATCACTGACATGGTGAATATGAACAAAGAGGCAGACAAATTTTGTATCAGGAATTAAACATGACAAAAGTTTGTGCAAAACTGGTTTCGAAAAACCTCTCTCAAAAACTATAACACCATCGGAAGAACACCTGCTCTAATGTCATGGAACAACTGAATAAAGAACCAGACTTGCTCACATGTGTCATCACATGTGACGAAACATGGATCTTCCAGTATGACCCAGAAACAAAGTGTCAATCGATGCACTGGAAGACTCCCACGTCGCCAAGAATGAAAAAAGCATGCATGTCCAAGTCAAAACTGAAGGCAATGCTTATCATATTTTTCGATATTAAGGGTATTATAATGACTGAATGGGTGCCTGAGGGTCAGTCCATTAATCAGAAATACTATAAAGAAGTCCTAATCAAACTGAAGGAAAGAGTAAGAAAGAAAATACCAGATTTGTGGAAGAACGACGCATGGATTCTGCATCAGAATGCGCCAGCCCAAAATGCCATATCTGTGAAACAGTTATTAGCAAACAAGCGCATTCCTGTGCTTCAACATCTTCCATATTCACCAGATCTGACTCCCTGTGACTTTTGTCTGTTTCCAAAAGTGAAAAATGCATTGAAGGGAACACATTTTCAGAGTGTTGTAGAGTTAAAAGCAAAAATGGCAGAGTTGTTGAAGAGGGTGACAACTGATGACCTACAGTATTGCTTTGAACAATGGAAGACATGTATGCAGCGGCATACAGATAGGGCAGGGGAGTATGTTGAAGGGAATGAAAAATAGCTGTAACTTTGTTTGCAATAAATCATATTTCTGATGCCAGTCTTGTTATTTAATTGCCACACCTCTTATATGCTGGCATGAAGAATGTTAGTCCCATTTTAAAATGAGTATATTGTAACGGGAGCGCTAGAACACCCTGTGAAAGCAGCTGGCAGCGGAAGGTAGGGGAGGTTCGGTTAGCCACACCTCCTCCTCGTTCGTCTTGTAGTGGTGACAGGCTGTGGTCAGGGAAAAAACATGACTGTGTCACCTGTTTCCTCTACACCTGTTTCTCGATCTTTCTGTTACTAGAACAATCCTGTAAACACGAGAAACCGGCGATATTCCTATATAAAGAGAGTTACAGACAGACAGAGTCAGTTAGTTAGTTAGTGAGTTGAGTTGGTTTTGGTTTAGTCAGTCAGTGAGTTGGTTTTGTCAGTGAGTGAGGAGACAGTCGCAGTTCTTGGTGTAAGAGTTAGTCAGTGACGTGTTAATGAACGAAAGGATTGTGCAACGGAAGACTGTACGTAACTTTGAATGTGTACCGGAGCTTACGTAACCGCGAGTACAGTGAAATTGTAACGGACGGACTGGTGAATTGTAACTGTGTGCAGCAAGTAATTCTGTGTAATTGGCAAGTGTTAAACTGTAAGTCGGTGGAAATAAAGAACATTGTTGAGTGGTGTAATTGGACTTTTCATTCCACGAACCCACAAAGTCACACTGGTGTCAGGAAGCGGGAAGATAACATCACCGAACATTACAACCATGGACGCAGCATTGGAAATTTTTTTGGAGAAGATGATGGAAATGATGGCCGAATTAACAGAGAAGACGGAAGCGGCAAGTAACAGCCTGGCCGCGAAGCTGGAGACTACAAATAACAACCTCACCGCCGAGTTGAAACAAATGAAGACGGCCAACGACAACATCACCGCAGAGTTGAAACAAATGAAGACGGCCAACGACAACATCACCGGGAAGATGGAAGAAATGAAGGCCGAATTAACAGCGAAGATGGAAACGGCAAGCAACAACTTGGCCACGACAATGACCGCAAAGATGGCTGAACTGACAACGGAGATGAGGGAGGCGAACGAGGTCCTCGCCGCCAAGTTTGAGGAACGGTTGGCCGGCGTGAGGGATGACGTGACGGAGCTGGGCAAGCGGATGGGCCAAGTAGACGACCGCCTTAATGATTTAGAGGAAAAGGCCGACAACATCGCAAAACCCCTCACCCGCCTGACGGAGGAAAACCGGCCTTATGTGTGGACGGAGGACGCCGGAGACGCTTTCCAGCACCCGAAGGGGACCCTGTGCAGTGCTCCAATTTTGGGTTTCCCACAACCGGGTGGCGCCTTCATTGTGGACACCGACGCTAGCGACCATTACATTGGAGGTGTCCTATCGCAGATCCAGGACGGCCATGAGCGCACAAGAGTGGAAGAAGAGCGTGCCGCAGCAGTCCGAGTAGTTGTGGCAGTGCCTGCTGAAGGCTGGGATAGCGCAGGCCTGAGGAGGGAGCAGCTGGCGGACGCAGACTTGGGGCCACTCTTGAGGGAAGTGGACGCAGGGACGAGACCAACCTGGGAGGACATCGCACCGAGGAGCGCCACCTACAAGTCGCACTGGGCAAAATGGGACTCGTTGAAGACCAGAGTGGGCGTGCTGTTCCGGGTATGGGAGTCACCCGATGGGAAGGCGCAGAGAGGACAGTTGGTACTTCCCCGGAGCAAGGTCCCGGAAGTCTTGGAGGAAGTGCACGCCGGTACTTCAGGAGGACACCTGGGAGCGAACCGAATGATTCACAAACTACGGCAGCGCTACTTCTGGCTGAGACTCCGAGCAGATGCTGGTGGTACACCTGGACCGCCTCGCACGCTACGATGGGGCTGTTCGAGGCGAACAGCTTTGAGGAGGGAGCAGTGTAACGGGAGCGCTAGAACACCTTGTGAAAGCAGCTGGCAGCGGAAGGTAGGGGAGGTTCGGTTAGCCACACCTCCTCCTCGTTCGTCTTGTAGTGGTGACAGGCTGTGGTCAGGGAAAAAACATGACTGTGTCACCTGTTTCCTCTACACCTGTTTCTCGATCTTTCTGTTACTAGAACAATCCTGTAAACACGAGAAACCGGCGATATTCCTATATAAAGAGAGTTACAGACAGACAGAGTCAGTTAGTTAGTTAGTGAGTTGAGTTGGTTTTGGTTTAGTCAGTCAGTGAGTTGGTTTTGTCAGTGAGTGAGGAGACAGTCGCAGTTCTTGGTGTAAGAGTTAGTCAGTGACGTGTTAATGAACGAAAGGATTGTGCAACGGAAGACTGTACGTAACTTTGAATGTGTACCGGAGCTTACGTAACCGCGAGTACAGTGAAATTGTAACGGACGGACTGGTGAATTGTAACTGTGTGCAGCAAGTAATTCTGTGTAATTGGCAAGTGTTAAACTGTAAGTCGGTGGAAATAAAGAACATTGTTGAGTGGTGTAATTGGACTTTTCATTCCACGAACCCACAAAGTCACACTGGTGTCAGGAAGCGGGAAGATAACATCACCGAACATTACAACCATGGACGCAGCATTGGAAAATTTTTTGGAGAAGATGATGGAAATGATGGCCGAATTAACAGAGAAGACGGAAGCGGCAAGTAACAGCCTGGCCGCGAAGCTGGAGACTACAAATAACTACCTCACCGCCGAGTTGAAACAAATGAAGACGGCCAACGACAACATCACCGCAGAGTTGAAACAAATGAAGACGGCCAACGACAACATCACCGGGAAGATGGAAGAAATGAAGGCCGAATTAACAGCGAAGATGGAAACGGCAAGCAACAACTTGGCCACGACAATGACCGCAAAGATGGCTGAACTGACAACGGAGATGAGGGAGGCGAACGAGGTCCTCGCCGCCAAGTTTGAGGAACGGTTGGCCGGCGTGAGGGATGACGTGACGGAGCTGGGCAAGCGGATGGGCCAAGTAGACGACCGCCTTAATGATTTAGAGGAAAAGGCCGACAACATCGCAAAACCCCTCACCCGCCTGACGGAGGAAAACCGGCCTTATGTGTGGACGGAGGACGCCGGAGACGCTTTCCAGCACCCGAAGGGGACCCTGTGCAGTGCTCCAATTTTGGGTTTCCCACAACCGGGTGGCGCCTTCATTGTGGACACCGACGCTAGCGACCATTACATTGGAGGTGTCCTATCGCAGATCCAGGACGGCCATGAGCGCACAAGAGTGGAAGAAGAGCGTGCCGCAGCAGTCCGAGTAGTTGTGGCAGTGCCTGCTGAAGGCTGGGATAGCGCAGGCCTGAGGAGGGAGCAGCTGGCGGACGCAGACTTGGGGCCACTCTTGAGGGAAGTGGACGCAGGGACGAGACCAACCTGGGAGGACATCGCACCGAGGAGCGCCACCTACAAGTCGCACTGGGCAAAATGGGACTCGTTGAAGACCAGAGTGGGCGTGCTGTTCCGGGTATGGGAGTCACCCGATGGGAAGGCGCAGAGAGGACAGTTGGTACTTCCCCGGAGCAAGGTCCCGGAAGTCTTGGAGGAAGTGCACGCCGGTACTTCAGGAGGACACCTGGGAGCGAACCGAATGATTCACAAACTACGGCAGCGCTACTTCTGGCTGAGACTCCGAGCAGATGCTGGTGGTACACCTGGACCGCCTCGCACGCTACGATGGGGCTGTTCGAGGCGAACAGCTTTGAGGAGGGAGCAGTGTAACGGGAGCGCTAGAACACCCTGTGAAAGCAGCTGGCAGCGGAAGGTAGGGGAGGTTCGGTTAGCCACACCTCCTCCTCGTTCGTCTTGTAGTGGTGACAGGCTGTGGTCAGGGAAAAAACATGACTGTGTCGCCTGTTTCCTCTACACCTGTTTCTCGATCTTTCTGTTACTAGAACAATCCTGTAAACACGAGAAACCGGCGATATTCCTATATAAAGAGAGTTACAGACAGACAGAGTCAGTTAGTTAGTTAGTGAGTTGAGTTGGTTTTGGTTTAGTCAGTCAGTGAGTTGGTTTTGTCAATGAGTGAGGAGACAGTCGCAGTTCTTGGTGTAAGAGTTAGTCAGTGACGTGTTAATGAACGAAAGGATTGTGCAACGGAAGACTGTACGTAACTTTGAATGTGTACCGGAGCTTACGTAACCGCGAGTACAGTGAAATTGTAACGGACGGACTGGTGAATTGTAACTGTGTGCAGCAAGTAATTCTGTGTAATTGGCAAGTGTTAAACTGTAAGTCGGTGGAAATAAAGAACATTGTTGAGTGGTGTAATTGGACTTTTCATTCCACGAACCCACAAAGTCACAATATTAAAAATTAAATAGAATCATATAATTCCTGGTTAGCCAAAACTATAAGCAACTGCATATAAATTTTGTTTAAACATATTGCAAAGGAATGTAAATTCACATTATAAATGATATTTTCCTAAAAACTGCGCAATTATTAGTTAAATATGAAATAAATCCAGAAATTAAATTATTAAAGCAATTAATGGCAACTAGATTAGATGGTTGGGGAAAAAACATATATTTTAGAAAATAAAAATTACATAATGAATTTAAAATACAGCCAATCGATTCTGTATTTAAGTTTGTTTTATTTTCAGACTTTAATAATAAAACCTATCTCTCTTAGCAGCTGTAACAATAACAGGAATAAACAGAATGATGATGCCAATAACGCTTAGCAAAACTAATTTCCTGAATTCTGTGGAGAGTTAATCAGTTTTCTTAAAAAGATAAGTAAAGTTTGTGGCAAATAATTAAATTTTATTGTAATAGCTTGTTTTAGGCTTATAAACTGGTAACGCAATGCCAATATGCACTCTGCATTTAAGTACCTCTCAAGATATGTATGTACAGGATACATCATCCTACTAAATTTATTCCTTTGTTCAAAAATAGTGAAATGCAGAGGATATTTTAGAGCAAATATTTACATTACTTAAATTATTTTTTAGTCTCTACATAAATGCTTACTATTTGCAAATATTTCATTTTACCCTTATTCCTTCTCCTCCAGTAGCGGAACAAGACTGTATCTGCCAAGCTCTGTCTTTGATAGTATGCAGTCCCAAAGCTTCTGCAATTTCTGATGCTCGTGCGGCATGCAGGAGGTCCTGTTTATTTGCATATACCAACAGGGGAACATTAGTCAACTTTTCTTCCATTAAAAGTTCTTCCAGTTCATGGCCTGATTCTTCCAACCTTTTCCTATCTGCACTATCTATTACATAGATCTGAAATGTAAAAAGAAATAATACTGTAGCAAATGCTCTAGGTTCATGAGAGAAACGGAGGTGCAAAAAAATGAAATGTGTAGTGTTTAACGCACGCTTTTACTACATACGGCACCGCAGGCGGTGACACTGATGGTACATGAGATGAAGATGGAGCACCGGTGGAATGAGATGGCGGGGGAAACAGTGCCATGTTGTCCACCACAAATCTCACTTTGCAGTCGCCTGGGATCGAACCCAGGCCGCCTTGGTGAGAGCCAAGCGGTCTAACCACTGAGCCACGGCGCGACATAACAGAGGTGCACTACCAAACTGACTGCAATAGAGCTATTTATATATACATTTTTCTTAAAAACAGTATAACTTTCATAGGAATCTAACTTCCACACACTTCACAAAAATATCTTTGTGAGTGAAGCATATTTCAAAACATTTGGGAAATCAACTTAACATTTTTATTATTTTATTTATAGGGTGGTTCACAATAATCCAAGAATGAAAACAAGAACAGGAAACATAATAGTAGACATTTTGGTTCACAGTATCCCAGGAACGAGAAGAATGTCTATTGATAGCAAAGCTGATTTTGTGGATTAAGAATCAATTTGTTTGAAACTAACAAATGACACTTTTCTCGTTTTCAATTCAAAAACATAATGCAGAATGACCAATGCCAAAATCTTATATAGAAAATATTTTCTAAATTCAGTTCTGTTACTGTTTCTGATTACTGTCACATTAAGCTTTATTGCTTTATTAAGGCATACATTAAAGTTGTTGGAAATTAATTCTTCTTCCACACTAACCATGTGTAGGGTAAGCTTTGGATAGGTAGAGTCAATTAAGTACTCCCAGTCTCTGTCTGGCTGCTCTTAACCATTGAGTTACCAAAACAACATGGTTAAGTTCTCTGACTTATAATTTAACTGGCAAGCCACTAATTTAGGTGTTCTCATATACAATGAGATACATACCTTTTGTGGTGACTTACTATGTTGCACTTAAGTCCAGGCTTCATAGTCTAGAGAACAATTAAAGAACATGCGTGATTGGGAGCATTTAGTAACAGTGACGTCAAAATTAATTGGAAAAATTATTTGCAGTTGGTTCATTGACACTTTGTCACTTACATTGTTATATTATCGAGGGACTATTATGGAAGCCATTGTTTCCAATTTCAACCTCTCTCCAACTAGCGTCTGTTGTCGTCTGCCCTCTTCCTTCAGAGAGTGGAACTATGAACTTTTTTGTTAAATTATCTACTGGTGGGACTTCAAAGTTCATTACTCGGTCCTTATTTTTCCATATGAATATGTTCTCCCATGTCGTCAGTCTATTTTGGTTTATCACTCCTTTTAATAATTTTGGATTTAGATCAATGTCATGACTTTCATTCCAAAAATGAAATGTACTGCTGACTTATCTTCTTGTTTCATTTTGATGTTTCTAAAGTGCTCTTTGACTCTGGTTCTTAGGTTTCTTTTAGTTTGATTTATGTAGCATTTTTCACAATTCTTACAACTTATTTGGTATACTCCAAATCTGTTAATTGATGAGTTTTCATTTTTTGTTTTTGAATTTAGCAATTTTAAAACTGAATGTCTATTAGTAGGTGTCAAATTGGAAGAGAAGGCATAGCATGGATGAGAGTAGGAATAATATATCTAAAAGGGTTGAGAAGTAATGAGGTTGGGATATGTGAATTTTGTGGAGATGAAGAGAGCACTGTTCACTACCTGATAGAATGTAAGGAGTTTACAAACTGCAGGAGAAAAATATGGGATAACAAGTAGAACAGCGTGAGCAAAGACGTAGTGGCATTACACATGTTAACGGGTGTGTGAAAAGAATAGATATATAGGAGAATTCTTATATAGGTTAAGAGAAAAGTGGATTAGGACAAAAGAAGCGAGGGTCAGGAAAAAATGACAAGCTGCTCAGAAAAGCCAAAGGCTTATGGCCAGGGGACCTGAGTCAGCAAGTAAATCTTAGGTCAGCAATTTCATGTATTTATACAGGAGGTATAATAGTGATTGTTAGATATCAAAGTAACTGTAAGGAAAATGTAATGGAAACAGTACAAATAAATACCAATATCAATAGTAGGTGCCAAGATGATATTTTCTTCCTTAAAGATCTTTTTGAATTTATTAAATGTTTTTGGGTGATATGTGAATGCACTGAATATACTGTTGCTTTAGTTAATTGATGGAAATTAATCATTTCCTCACACTAGCCATATATAGGCTAAGGTTGTTGATAGATAGATTCAACAGATAAGTGCAGAGGATCTACTCCCATTAGTCTTGGACCCGTAGGACCAAGACCCGGGCCTCCTTCAACCCGGGAGGATGGATACTCCGGGGCTCTTTCCATAGGGCAATACCTGATTTCTTAAAAAGCCCCCCCATCCGAACTCAACGTCAAGACGGGATGGAAGTGGATACGCCAACCCCGAAGGGAAGACTACCGATAACCTCGGTGGGGCCGCAGGTGATCTAGCACACCCACTACTAGCTCTGCAGGCTAGCACCCGGGACTATTAAGGCAATCCGCTACCCCCTCCGGGCGGCCCTGGCGACCTGGCCGGAGGTACCCATTTACCCGTGGGCTAACGGGAACACACTGCCACCCCGAGACCTACCCATCCGAACAACTCCCGAAGGAGGGGCTCGGCTGTTCGGCCCGAGGTTCCTCTAGTAACGTCAGAGGTACCACGAGTGCTAAGGGTCCGCAGCGCCCACACTTTGGCAGCTGAAGGGGACGGATCCCCTCCCCTACGGGAAGATAGATTCAACATGAAAAATTCAATGCCATAGCCGGGACTTGAACCACAGATTCTCCTGGTTTCCGTCCAGTTGCTCTAACCCATTAAGCTACCATGGCCAACATGCCGTCCTGACATTAACGAGTCAAATGGAGAATTTAATGTCAGGACGGCATATTGGCCATGGTAGCTCAATGAGTTAGAGCGACTGGATGGAAACCAGGAGAATCTGTGGTTCAAGTCCCGTCCATGGCATTTAATTTTTCATGTTGACTCTATCTATGCTGTTGCTTTCTTATTTCAAAGAACAAAAAGCCATACTACACACAGCAGAAGAAAATGGATATAACAAAAGTCTGGTGTTTAAGAAAATTAGAAAAGCTAAACTAAAGAAAACCATTAAGGAAGCAACCACATTGACAAAAGAAAAAGAAAGCAACAGAATATTTACATTTATCAATAATATTTTTATCATACATAGCAATCATAATTATTTATATACTTACAAGCACATCAGTATTTTCAAAGTAATTTCGCCAATAGGGGCGAATTTTTCTTTGACCCCCGATGTCCCATACATTAAGCTTGAAGCCCTCAGACTGCACTGATTTAATGTTAAAACCCTGCGTTGGAGTAATATGTGAAATATCTTCAGATGCCAGCTTTTTCAATAAAGTTGTTTTTCCAGCATTGTCAAGTCCAAGCAAAAGCAGTCTTAATTCTTTTTCTGGATGAGACTTTAGTTTACGTAGAATTGATAGTAATCCCTAGAACAAAAAAAGGAAAAACTTTTATCACATGGTAACCAGTATTTTAAGTATAGCAAACAGAATAATATTTATGAAAACATGGGGGATTTCAAAAGACTTCTACTACACCAGACAGTATATACCTTGTTCAGAAGTTTGAGATACTTAAGCTTTCTTTTTTGAAATTAATTTTCTACAATTTTTGTGTAACCAGTAAACCATCAAACCAGTAAATGATCAAGAACAAAAATTAGATAAATCTGCAGTAGCATACCATTTTCGGAATAAGAATCACGATATAGAACAAGAAATCCATTTATTAAAATGTGTTCAGGGTCCAACTGCATTAACCATATGGGAAAAGATATTCATAAAGAAATATGAAGGAAAACTATTCAATTTTGAAATCACCTTTGAAGAGAACCCAAGCTTCAAGTTCATTAAGATACCAACAAAGATGTCCCTATCACCTCCAAGGAGTTCACCAAATCAAAATTCAGCAGTTGACATTAGCTGAAGATGTTAGGAAAGTCCAAACGAAATGCGTTCTAAGTAAACACTAGCAATATATGGAACTGTTCTATTGCTTGAGAAAGCCACTTCACATCCCAATGAGAGCACATTTGATGATGGATTTATCTTAACTAGTGTTTATCCCATGTGACTGCCATTATATAGCCAAAGAACCAACATCTAATTGCATCAGTAAAACGGCACTACCAAATGCTATTTGTTGATGATTTAGTAGCATTCTGGAAGAAGTTGACAATTACTTATCACACACAAGATTTCTAATGCTTGGCAGGATGTCAAGCCATACATTTCGGTCATGGCAAAAAGTTCTTCCAGACAGAGCAGAAAAGTGATTTTTTCAAAGTTTAAGTGATGAAGAAATAGTAATTGCAGTTAATGGAACTAACAATGGGTTTTAATAGCTTTAAAGATGTTGATTGAGCAAACTTGAATGAGTGGCTGAATATCAACACATGGGAACCCTATTATTTTAGTTAATTGATGGAAATTAATAATTTCTTCATACTAGCCGTATATAGGCTAAGATTTTTGATAAATAGAGTCAACATGAAAAATTCAATGCCATGGCTGGGATTTGAACCATGGATCTCCTGATTTGGGAACCCTTTTTTACTAAATGAGTGATGCCAAAATTGTGACTGCTACTTCACAACAAAACAAAGAAGAAGACAATGTGTGGATGAAGAATGTGTTAACACTCTTCCAGACTATATGGGGCAGAGCAGGTTTCAGTTCAATGACATTATTGCTGCAAGAAAAATTCAAAGTGCTGTGTGAAATGATAACTTTTAAATGCAGAATGACATAACAGATATTTTAAGAAATATACATGCCTATTGTACATATGCACAGAAATTGAACAAAGTTTGAAAAAAGAATGCATACTTGAAAATAAACTTTTTAAGTAATTTTAGGTAATAAACATGCCTATTGTACATATTGTCACTGTGTGGCATTATTGAGGTGCCACGACAAGCCAGAGCCGGGTGTGTGGGCAGGAGGGAAAGAGGCAGAGAGAGGTTCCAGAGCGCTTGGTCTATTGCAGTTGCCAAGAAATTTCTCAGAAGGTCTACGGCATTCTAGAAACAATGACTGGGAGATATAAATACCGGCAAAGTGTTAGAAGCACAGTTGTGTGATGGTTATTGCAAAAGTGGACGTTTGAAGTGTACCGCAGTGATTTCTTTAAACTTTTTACGTGCGGCAGAGCACCGAGCCAACCTTGAAGACAGCTGATTGTCGATTTCATGTCTTTTCATTGCAATAAGGAGTGTTCCAAATTTCTGCAAACCAGACTTTTGATTGTACGTAACCCTCACAGTCACATTTGGTGTCAGAAGTGGGACAGTTGTCGCAGTTGACAATCAGCTATCTTGAAAGTCGACTTGGTGCTCCGCCGCACGTAAACAAATGAAAGAAATCATTGCAGTACACTTCAATAGAAAAGGAAATCAATGGACAATTCTCTTTCTTGGACCTAAGTATTATCAGGAATGACACAAAAATAAAATTTGGAATTTACAGGCAGCCAACACAGTTAGAAAATTACATAAAAAATCATAGCTACAACTCAATTATACATAAACATGCAATAATAAAGTCTTACACACAGACTAGTCAACATACCCACGGATAAAGCAGAATACTTCAAAGAACAAAAAGCCATACTCCACATAGCAGAAGAAAATGGATACAACAAACGTCTGATGTTTAAGAAAATTAAAAGGGTTAAACTAAAGAAAACCATTAAGGAAGCAACCACATTCACTAAAGAAAAATAAAACAACAGCATACTCAGTGCATTCACATACCACCAAGAAACATTTAATAAATTCAAAAAAATCTTTATGGAACAAAATATCTTGGCACCTACTAACGGATACTCAGTTTTAAAATTGCTAAAATCAAAAACAAAAGATGAAGTCCCATCAATTAACAGATCCCTAATACAGCAAATAAGCTGTAAGATTGTGGAAAATACTACATAGGTCAAACTAAAAGAAACCTAAAAACCAGAGTCAAAGAGCACTTTAGAAACATCAAAATGAAACAAGAAGATAAGTCTGCAGTATCATTTCATTTTTGGAATGAAAATCATGACACTGATCTAAATCTAAAATTACTAAAAGGAGTGATAAACCAATATAAACTGACAACATGGGAGAACATATTCATATGGAGAAATAAGGACCAAGTAATAAACTTTGAAATCCCACCAATAGATAATTTGACAAAGAAGTTCTAAGTTCCACGATCAGAGGGAAGAGAGCAGATGACAACAGACGCTAGTTGAAGAGAGGTTGAAAATGGCAGCAATGGCTTCCATAAGTAGTCCCTCGATAATATAAAAATGTAAGTGACAAAATGTCACAAAAAAAAACAACAACAACTGACTACAAATATTTTTTCAATTAATTTTGACATCACTGTTAGTAAATCCCTCCAATCACACATTAATATGCACCATAACCTTGGTAGCTGTCAAAACTGACTTCGTCTTTTTTTGGAATTGGTTCACCTGGCACAATCAAATGTTTAAGGAGAAACTGTACAAATGGTTAACTGAGAACCCCTTTTATAACTTACAAGAATTTATAGACAAATGTAATGAAGACATATAAAATATGGTTATTTTATGCTTCTGAAATATAGTTATATATAGTGTTTTTACTAGATTTAAGGTAGTTATTACTTGTGACGAAGTCTATTGTAATTATTTGTAATTACTGAATGGTGAATTATTTATTATTATTATTATTATTATTATTATTATTATTATTATTATTATTATTATTATTATTATTATTATTATTATTATTATTATTATTATTATTATTATTATTATTATTATTATTATTATTATTATTATTATTATTATTATTATTATTATTATTAATCCACTGTTTTGACTGTGAGTTACTTTCTGGAATGTAGTGATGTATCCAAGTTTCATCCATGGTAATAAGCCATCTAAAAAATTCACTGAGATTTTTACGGTAGAGTTCCAAATTCTTAAAGGAAACAGTTTTTCTTTACAACTTTTGATCATATGTCAACAAATGTGGCACTGCACCCATCTTGCACAGACCTTGTGAAAGCTCAAAACTTTACTTAAAATATTCCCTGCATATTCTTTTAATATGTTTACAATCTCCGCTATCTCAAACAACTTTAATCAGTGGTCCTCCAGTACAAAACAAAATATTTTTGATGACCTCTGAAGTTGTGACTTCCACAAGGCATTCAAAGCGAGGGTCATCACTAGTGCTCATACGTCCCATTTTAAACTCTGCAGCCCACCTTTTAATCATTGTATATGAAGGGGCAGTGCGTTTCAATGTACTGTCCATTTCCTCCTTAATTACTTTAGGCGTTAAGACTTTCAAATAAAAGATTTAATCACTGCTCACTTTTTCCAAAACCTCCATTTTCATAAAATCTCTACACTTGTCTTCTTTAAAATGGTGTCATTCAAAAACTAAACAAGCTATTGACCTGTAACTAAGGATACAAGCTAGTTTAGAGTTAAACTATATGCTGCTATCCGTCAAACTGGCTCAGTGATACCATCTCTATGTGAAGCCCAGGGCTTATCAGCCGAACCTTGTGTTTCTAAAATCCAGGCCACACTGTGGCCGCATAGTTAGACCGCTTGGCTCTCACCAAGGCGGCCCAGGTTCGAACTCAGGTGACCACAAAGTGAGATTTGTGGTGGATGGCACGGCGCTGGGGCGGGTTTTTTCTGGGTCCTATGGTTTTTCCCGCCAGCATTCCACCAATTGCTCCATCATCATCTTTCCTATCATTTCATCTCGCCATCATTCTGTCATCCTCTTCTCTCAGTCTCATACCAGGCTTCGGGCTGATCACCCATCCTGGTTTCTCTCTCTGACCCAGAGATTTCATTTGTCAATCTGCACCCCACGGGCATAAGCGTTAAGAGGAACAAGAATACCCTGACACCACGTAGTGGTATAAGTGGGCAGTGAAAGAAAGTATTTCTAAAATCTGTGTTTTCCTTCATGTTTTCATCATACAGAAGTGTCTACTGTGATCAATTATCAGCATCTCCCACATCTCTTTATAACAAGTACAATAGTATACACAATTGAAAACTTGTTGAAGTTCATAGTCCAGTAATATATGAATCATTTCATGAGCTCAGTACAGAATACTGCATTGCTCTGTATAACTGCATGTAGTTTAAGTTCCTTTTCACAAATATAATTTGCATAGATTGAGAATGAAATGCTAACAATTTTGTAATTCTCTCATCATTCACTATTTTAAAAAAAGGAAAAATAAGTTTATTCTTAGTATTATTTCACTCACGTCTGAAGTCATTATGCCCTACAAAATAACCTGTGTGTATAATACAAGGAGGATCTGAAAAAACCAATACAAAGTGTATGAAACAGTGATAATGGTGATTTCTCTTAATGTGAGAGTTTGCTAGTTCTAGTGACTGTGGTACATCCAGTGCAGACAACAGCACAGAAAATGATTATAAAATCACTGATGAAACACAGGCTCTTCAAAATGATGAAATTAATGCTATCACAGCAAGGGAAATAGACAAATATTTCTTCTGTGTATGTGCTTGCTCAACTCCTTTGTTGTTTATCACAAGATTACAGTAAAGAAGAAAAGCTCTTCAGACAAAAGCATTGTGCAGCAGTTACTGAAATTTATGCGGCTGCTAATGTTTTCAGTTCCGAGGCCAACATTTTTCCAGCACAATAAGGAAAAGGTTGTTTTTAAACCATAAAGTTACATAAGAATTTAGCAGACAAACTTTATTAGTTACCATTTTGAGTGTCAAGATTTAGAAAAAGTTTTAATTCTTCAACATCAACAACCAGCAACTCACTTCCAACAGATGATTATCAGCATGCAACTGCACACACAAATCCTGAGAAAAAAATCTCATAATTATACCACTCGAGCCGCAGGCAAACAATACATCATAGAATTAAATTAGAGATAGTGTTTAAAGTGATGTACACTCAGTAAAAACAAATGCTACTCTTGCTTTCTCTGTGATTAAGTCCCTTTTAACAACTTAGGTATCCTAAAACTGAACAAATTTGGTGAAACAGTGCTCAAAATAACCAGTGTTCACTAGGCTCAGCTCAGCTCAGCCAATTTCTAGGCCGGGGGCGGCACTGGGGTAAAAGGAAGAAATGCTATTTTAAATTATTTGTATACTCTGAATGCAATCCTGCTTACTATTCTTCAAGCCACACTTAAATATCTTGCTTAACAACAGAAAATCATGAAACTAAAGGAAGTGATCACAAATAATAAGTTTGCAATGCTATTATACTTCAGTTCTATTGATCTGTACAACAAATGATCTGACATGCATAGACAACATTGTGGACATTTACTATGGACACTAGTGATAAGTGGAGCAGTAACAGGATTACTCAAATACAGCCAGTTACTACCTGACACAGCTATCACAAGCAGCACATGCTAAACGAAAGTACCAATTAAGATACACTTAAAACTAATGTAACTTGTAATGTAACTTTACATTATGTGCCTTTACATTGCTTAATGTAAAGTTACTAATGTAACTTTGCATGTAAAAGTTATTGCAAAATTGTGTTTTATCACATTTGCCATCCACTTTCTACTATTCATACTTAAAATTAATCCCTGTCTAATAATGTTACCTGCATCGTCAACATTACAGAGGACGATTAAAAGAGAAATTTGTTAGTAAAACTAAATGTTGTTGGATAAACAAGTACTCCAATGTAATATTATCTTTATTCAACTAGCAAAAATAAAGTAACTTTTTACTAAGTAGCCTATTTTTATATTATCAGAAGACAAGATAAAAGTCAAGCACATGGAAAAAATCTGTAAATTGAGTTTTATATATTGACGCTCATTAACTGCTTTGGTTCTCGGGGCCCCTTTCTATGTTTAACATGAAAGACTGCTTAATTTTGCTCAGAACTTAGGTTCTTTTACGTGCTGTAAATCTACAAGGGACTATCGGCTTTACTTAGCTTAGGATTTTAGCCCAATAAAATCCAATGGCCCTCCGCCTGAATTTGAACCCCCAACCTCGGGAACCAGAGGCTAGCATGTTACCTCTAGACTACCAGAACGACTGGAAACATCTCATTTACATATAAATATAGAACAAAAATATAAAGGTTTACCACGTAAGAATTAAATACATTTACAAAAAAAATAAATGGTTCCGTGAATCTTACGTTCAAAAATGGTTTAATCTGTTTCCCATGCGTTTTGTTTGGTGGCAATTACCGCTGGTCAGAATAAGAGTGAATTTGCTTCATGCGTGTGGGTATTATCTACATGTGTATAATCTAATTGTAGATTTCAGGATAAATTAATGTTTGTTTGATAAATAAAAAGTCGGCCAAACTTCCGATTTCCACGGACATTATTAATTTAGCGTTCACTACGCACTTAGCACTAGCAGGTGTATAGTGTGAAAAAAGTCACTACGGATGGCACTGAGTACACAGTACATCATATAACTGAGCTCATTTCATTTGTTTGATATCTTCCATGAGATTGTTAAATTGCTTAATATTCTTCCAGGGTTAGGAGGGAGGGGGGAGTTGTTGATTCATTTCCACTTGACTCCGAGGAGGAAACACCACACATCATGGGCAAGAAGAAGACAGCATCCAAGAAGCAGAGCCAGGCAGCGAAGCTCTCGCCAGCCAGCTCTCGAGCGCCGTCTCCCGCCTCTCTGCCGGTGCCGGCACTCGAGAGGGAGCCTCTCGCCGCACCGCAGGGGAAGTTCTGGGCGGCCAGGCCCGCTTCCCCCGGCACGCTGAATGGCCACCCGGCATCCAGTCAATCGCCGCATCACCTGACTGCTGGAGCTCCCAGCACCAGTGCGAAGCTGCCTTCACCGCACCTCTCGCCAGCCAGCTCTCAAGCGTCGTCTCCCGCCTCGCTGCCAGTGCCGGCAGTCAAGAGGGAGCCTCCCGCCGCACCGCAGGGGAAGCTCCGGGCGGCCAGGCCCGCTTCCCCCGCTACGCTGGATGTCCGTCCGGCGCCCAGTCAATCGCCGCACCACCTGACTGCCAGAACTCCCAGCACCAGTCAACCAGTGACAGCACAGCAGGAACATCCTCAGCTCTTCCTCGCAGATACCCAGCCGACTACAACCTGTACTACTGCGACCAGCTTCCCCGCAGTAGTTGTCGGAGCACCTCGCGACCTCTCTGCGAGATTTCTTCTAACAGCGGCATCGCAAAAGTGGCCCTCAGTGCTGAGTGCCACTCGCATCACATCCCCCAGGGGACCAACCACATGTGTGCGCCTGCGGTTTGCGAATCTTCAAGATCGCGACGCTGCCTTGAACTCAGGCCTGCCCGTATTGGGACAGTGTTTGAAAGTAGAGGCGAGCAGACAGCAGCGCCACAACCCGTGCAGGCACAGCCACGGTGCCACTACTGTGGATCCCCAACTACAACAGCATCCTGCAGAGCCCACGATCTCCGCCGCCGCCGCCGCAGATACTGCGCCACGTGCAATGGCCTCGGCCATTTCACAGGACAGGCGCAGTGCCCTGCATATCCACGTGGAGTCACACAGAACACAGTACCCCGGAGAGCAGCCGCCAACGAGCCTGCGGAATGGCAGCAAGCCCTTGGTTGCCTCCGAGAGGACCTGCAGGGTGTCAACAACAGACTCCACACCCTCGAGGAGCTCCTGTCAGCCGCACTCCACGCCGCCAACCACCGGCCTCCAGCGGAGGTCCTCTGAGTGGAGGTCCTGAACCTCAACCAACGGCTGGGCAACCTGGATGAAGCCGTCACCACTGCAGCCCAACAACAGGACGCCACCCACGCTGCCTTCACCAGCCTCCAGGACACACTTACCAAGACGCACGGACTACTATCTGAAAGACTCACCCAAATCGACCAACTCTCAGCCGCAGTAATCCAACTGCAACAGACAACGAAGGCCATCAACTCCCAGCTGCAACGAACCGAGCACTTAGCCATCGAACATAAAGAGATTATGGCATCACTACAACGGAAGATGCACCGAGTGGAGAGACAACTCACCGACTCATTACCCAGTCAACCAGCGGACTCATCCACCATCAACAATAGACTTGACGAGCTCCACTCGCAAATAGCTCAAAATGGACAACAGCCTCCATACCAGACTACACGACTTGAAATCCGCCGAGCAAATAATAGCCGACTATGACGCACAGAACACCAAGAGGATCCAGGCGCACTTCCCCAACATATGGAAACCACCACGTCCACAATCACACACCTGATGGCCTAAACATCACTCCTCCCGGCTGTAACTGCCGGAGATTATGCCCTCCAGTACATCTTCAACAAATTGTTAATAAAGACTCTTACTTCCAACCCTGACTACCATCCTTCACTTTCAACTCTACTCCCCAGGCGTCGCTCAGGGCCTTCTGGTCATGTTCGGCCCCTTGGAATCAACCTTCAACCGCCCGCCGTTGACGGCCGGCTCTGCATTGTTACCTCTACTAACGGGAGTGCTCAATGCGGGATCCCAATAAACCACTCCTAATGCCTTCCCTACTTTCACCTATTATCTTTACAAAAAAAAAAAAAAAAAAAAAAAAAAAAAAAAAAAAAAAGAGGATGGTAGAGCAACGCTTCAGCACAACTCAATCGCAGAAACGAAAAACCTCGGTTCAAAGGCAGACACCATGGATCCAACATTATACCTCACTCAAAGAGCATTCGTGATGATAAATATACTATTGTTGCATGTTGCATAATCGTATAACGTGTCCAATGCCCCTGAGCTTGGCTCATGAAGGGACAAAACGTTGAAAGTGACATACGTGTTAGAAATTTAATTTCAATCGTATATTAAGGTCTTGTTTTGTGACAAATACATTTATACTGAAGATTGATGTAGCATTTCGATACTCAAAACCTTACTTGTTACGTACTCTCAAGTAAAATGTAAAAGTAATATCTAGTAATATCGTAAACACATTTCTACCAATGTCTAACCTAAATCTTGAGTAATATAATACAAAAGTTAATAGCACTGTTAAAGTCCTAAAATAATACGTTACATACCATTTTAATTAAGGTTCTGTCCTAAATGCCAAATGTATTGAAAAATCCGCGTTATAACTACCGCAAACCCTTAATATCAATATTCGAAATTAAGAGACACTAACGCCACCATTTGTCAACAAGAAATTCCTATTACGGAACTACCAACCAAAGAAACTAATGGTAGCTTCAGACACAGTTTGCTTCAGAGTATGACCACCAAGAAATTTCCGCAAAATTCTCAGGAGTAATAGATAATATTAATTAAGTTTAGTAAAGAAATGTATATGCATATAAATACTTGTATTAAGGTAATAATAAATTCGAGTCTACTCCATTTTCTTAAATGGATGCCACTATAAATTAATTTGTAATCTTATGTTAAATTGGACATATTTATGTACCACTGAAATGCAATTGTGTTATCTGACTAAACGTTTCAAGACGGGAGGTGAACAATGTATTATCCATATAATTCAGTGAATTATAAAATCGCAAAGTTATTAATACTTGAAGCAAAGGCGAGATCGGCATACTCCATTCGATGTATATTCTAACTCATTATTACATAAATTTAAAACGAGTTGCGAAGGACAAGTGACTTGAACGTTTCAAGATGGCAGGTGGACAGTGTATTATCCACATAATTCAGTGAGTTATAAAATTGCAAGGTTACTAATACTTGAAGCTAAGGCAAGATAGTCATATTCCTTTCGATGCATGTTCTAACTCAGTATTATGTAAATTTAAAACGAGGAGCGAAGGGCAAGTGACTTGAACGTTTCAATACGGGAGGTGGACAATGTATTATTCACATAATTCAGTGAATTATAAAATCGCAAAATTATTAATACTTGAAGCAAAGGCGAGATAGCCATATTGCTTTCGATGCATGTTCTAACCTCTCTTGTACTTCCGCAGCAACCTTCACAGCAACATGTTTCGACAGTCTATACCTCCGTAAAACAGTTTTCTTAGGATAGTTCCTCAAAATCATTTCTCCTCATAGGCCGTACGCTATTATGAATGCCATTTAGACGGTCTTAAATATAGCAAATAGACATCAACAGCTGAGTTCATGCTCGCCATCTTGACCATTTACAATTGTTAAGGACTTAACATTAGAAATTCGGCGTGTTAGTTTAACATGAGATTTAACACTCGTGTTACGCTAACACTTGTTGGTGAAATGCAATTTTTGTTTTAACTATTGCTAAACTCGTGTTAAGTCTTAACATTTGTTGGTGAAATCGGGCATAAGTCTTTAAATTCTTATAATTCATTTGGAAAATAAATCCCTAATTTATTTATTAAGTTCTGTGTTCAATGAAACGTATCATTGGCGTTCGCGTAGCCTGCTGTGAAGCTACGTAGCCATTGCTGTTTTTGTTTTGTAGTGGGTGATACAAAAGAAACACAGCTTGTTTGCGCGGTACTAGCTGACGTCACGAAACTACAAGCCAGTAGTAGTATTATTATTACTACGCAAAGACCTTTCTAAACTGTAACTCGATAGGTTTCCATTACTACAAGTTTCTTGTGCGCGACAGAGTATATAAAAGTTCATTGCGAGGCCGTAGCAGTGGCTACACTAGACGCCGATTTAGGCAGTTCCGGGTACCCGAGATAAAGGAGCTAATCTTTACAGCAGCTAAAGCTGAGCTCCGCCTAATTCTTCTAAGCTGTTTGGCATTAAAATTTCAACCCTAACTAAAAATTTATGAAATAGAACACCAGGGTGCATAAGATTTTGCATCCTTTCCAAGGATCTTTTCCTTACACCTCAAAGAACATAGTTTGTTACCTCACAACAAAATTTTTCCTAAAACCCACATACCACCCTACAAAACCCTTTAAAAATCCTACATGCTGTAAAACCCTTAAAGGGTGGGCACGCAGCAAATACCTTCTGGCTTCATTCAGTCAGCCAGCACTACGGACGGACAGACGGACCTAGCAGTGGTAGTAGTGATATTATATTGGTTGCCAAACTAGAATGTGATTGACAGTTAGTAACCACATGGAATAACGGTCTAAATAAATGGGAGACGATGAGTACGACATAACGGTTGTCATAGTAACGATTAAAGTGACCAATTAGAGTCGAGACGTTTCCATGACAACGTTAAACGCTAAACCTTGGTTGCCGATATTCTAACACGTGCTTAGTATGACGTGGGCGAGCGAGTTACGCAAACGCTGCAGTAAATACAATGCCTAGGTTTTTATTTCTCTTGTGATAACGCTGCATAAACAGAATGCTCTCACAGTTAGAGATAATGTACCGGCAAGTTACTTTGCATTTTATTTGTGGCAATTTGCCTTGGTTTACGTGTGCCTACGTCCGTGTTTCTGAGCGCGTGTTGTGATCATTTGCAATTGTGTTTAATGAATGTTTAATTATGTCTAAGTATCGTGACAAGCGAAAACCTGAACGTGCTCGGGAAACAAATAAAACTGTATTTGTTAAAGGTATTCCAAGTAAAGGACATACACGGGAAATAATATGCTCTGTGAGAGAATACTTCGATGAGGAGAAATTGAAAGGGGAGTCTAGTATTCCATTCTCTAAGGTGCTTGATAGGACTTCACGTGCTGTAGGTATCAGTAAGGGCAATAAGGTTAAGACTGGGAAAGAAAAGCATTTTAAAGAAGAAAGTTAGACTTTGGAGTATAAATTAGAAACTCCCGGGAAAAATTATGTAAGCGGCGTTTTGCCACTTCAATAAGCATCAAAATGTCACAGGTATGCCTCTTTTGTTACGATTATCTTTACATCGATGTGTTCTTGCATGCTCTAGCGTTTGCATGTAGATCCACGACTGTATTATTGTCTTTGTGTACAACATTATAAATAATTAATAATAACAATAATAATAATAAAATACCCATTGCACTCGCAACTGAATGACCCTTGCACGGGTAATCCTATCGCGCTCTCCACGTGGCAGCAATAAGCGGCAACGTCACCTATCTCTCCGTACGAAATGTCAATCACTTTCTAGATTGGCGACCAGTATAATGGTAGTGGTAATGGTAAACACTGGTAGCGGTGGTAGAGTTTGTGTGGGTTTCAAGCGTCATTCAACCCACAGAAGATCTTAAGTACGGAGCATCGACCAGTGCGACTCCATGAGACAGAATCGGTGCTGTGGAGCAGATCAGAATTGGTGTTCAGCTCGATATAAGAGGTGAACCAATGTGTTTATCAGGTTTCTAGAAGCACAAATGGTGCGTGATAAACAGACACAAAGCTGCATTAAAGAGACGTGTCGACGTTATATATTTGTGTAAAAGAGAATGTGATTGTAAGTTACCATTGTGCTAATAATTTTGCTGAAAATAAAGCAGTCTGAGGCGTTTTTGCCACTGCATTCATATGTCCGTGAAACGATATTTGCTTCCGACAACAGATTAATACACGATTAAGGTTAAACTACAAACTAACAAAAAGAGATATATTTAACACGCGGAAGAGCGTTAATCAAGGAATTGTTTTCTTGTAAAGAGGGATCAATCTCCAGAAATGCATTTCGTTTGGAAATATGTAATATGATTTGACTTCAAATGTGTACAAAATACAATGAAAAGGTGAGTGCTTACCTCTCGCATCTCACTGTCAGATTGTGTTGCCTTTGGATCATAAGGAGCAATAGTTTTTGGCTGTCACTAAAGTCGGATTACCACAGTAAGCCGAATTTATAATGGAGTAGCACTGGCGACCGCAACACAGTTTGCTCCTACAAATTTAATGTTCACATGAGGGGACACCATTTTACTTTCCTGTGCGGTGCTCGAAAGGTAAGGTCTTCCATCACATTTTCCTGTGTGCGCAATTTCATATAGCTCCTATTAATTCAAACTTTCTTCTGAAAAATAATGTAATTTTCCAGGTTTGATTACATATTAACAAGAACACAAATCAGTTCTATATATGATGGCATGTCGTTAATAAATATTAACTTTGTTCAACTTTCGCCAGAAGGTTTTTGTCGAGCACGTGCTGAATTTCCCTTAATCAGCCCTCTTGTCACTCATGTTGCGTAGCTTGGGTCTCTCCAGTGTGAATTGGGCGGTTTATACAATGTCTTATACTATAACGACAGTGCAGAAGGATTTCAAATACCATATATTACGCAGAATGTGCTCTTGAATCTGTGTTCATTGTAAGTAAAACAGAATAAAATGCAAAGAAAGTCCTTATTCTATGCCTCAGTTTTCAAGGGTTGGAAGCTGATGCTTTGGGGTAAGATCCCAGCCTCTGGTTCCTGAGGTCGCGTGGTCAACTAATTTCTTTGTGGAGGTGTAAAATTTCGTAGCATGGCTTCCTTCGGAAGGGATGCAAAACTGTTAGTAGTCGTATACTTACGCACGTACATTTACCTTAAGCCTGATAAAGAGGCCTCTGAGCTGTCTTTCACGCTCATCGTAGAATGGGGTGCCAAGAACTACAGCAGTTAAAGAGCGCCCATAAATAAAAACTCAAATTAAAATTGTAAAAGTTCATAGTTTATATCGGCCAAACCACAACGCGAAGCTACCAATATGCGCTACAAGGACATACATTAAACGGCGGTAATTTGAAACAATCTATGTAGAGATATCGGCCAAAATAATGTTGAATTATCTTCACAACAAAGTATAACTAAATAGCAATATATTTATTAAATTCTAGGTAAAGGAGAGAGAAAACTAAAAAGCATGCTCTATGAAATGTGGAGAGGTGTTCATAAAGCTACAGAGATGAGCACCCTTATCCCACTATGCGCTTTTAGTTTTGGTTTCACTTTTAGTTTTCATTTTAAACACAATTTAAATGATAAGGTAAAAATAAAGTTTGTAAGTTGCAGAAATTAATTAGTGATGTATAAACCACTGTTTTTTAACCTATATCTTTCACGAAAAGGCTGTATGCTTTTAGATTTTTTTTTATTTTTACAGTTATCTCACGATTCATTCATTCGCTCTTTCAATTTGAAAGCGGCTAATATGGAACTGTCTGCAAAATCCCTTATTTGCGCAAAACAGTTTAAATTTTTTATTTCGATATTACGTGCTCTTGTCACACCTAAATCTTCATGTTTTGGAATTCCATTTTGCTTAGACCAACTCGCATATTCCTTGGCATGCCTTACACCGTTTTATTTTCTAATAGATAAATATTTACTAAATGATTACAATCATCAAGGAATATCAACAGGCTCATCTTATTGTGCGTAACAGGACTTTAAGCGCCATGTACGTCTACATGAATCAGTTCTAAAACTCTTTCAGATTTATGCCCGACTTCACCAAGAGATGTTAAGACTTAACACGGGTTTAACAATAGTTATAACAAATGAAAGGGTAGAAAAATTCAATGCCATAGCCGGTATTTGAACCACGGATCTTCTGGTCTCCGTCCAGCCGCTCTAAACCACTGAGCTGCTATGGCAAACATGCCAACATGATATTAAATTCTCCAACTGACTCGTGTTTTTTCCTGTAAACCACTAGGAGTTCTCATAAGCACATAAGATAACTACCTTAATGGCAACTTATTATGTTGTAAGTACTTTAAGGCCCGGACTTTACAGCTCGAACCACTATTAGGTACAATTAATCACACTAGCCGTGTGGAGGACGCACTATGAAAGGGTAGAGCCAGACTGAAAAATTCAATGCCATAGCCGGTATTTGAACCACGGATCTTCTGGTCTCCGTCGAGCCGCTCTAAACCACTGAGCTGCTATGCCAAACATGCCAACATGATATTAGATTCTCCAACTGACTCGTGTTTTTTCCTGTAAACCACTAGGAGTTCTCATAAGCACATAAGATAACTACCTTAATGGCGACTTACTATGTTGTAAGTACTTTAAGGCCCGGACTTTACAGCTCGGACCACTATTAGGTACAATTAATCACACTAGCCGTGTGGAGGACGCACTATGAAAGGGTAGAGCCAGACTGAAAAATTCAATGCCCTAGCCGGGATTTGAACCACGGATCTTCTGGTCTCCATCCAGCTACTCTAAACCATTGAGCTATTTTGGCCAACATGCCAACATGACACCAGTCAGTTGGAGAATTTAAGTAGGATAATAAGAGTAATAAACAACAATGTAAAACTAAACACATCCGTATTAATATGAAATAACATGGACCTAAATGTTCCCTGGGGCCTCATTGTAAAACGTATAGTTTACGAAAATAAAATTTTGAAAAAAAGTAATCTGTGTTTTTATTAGCCTCCTAAACATGAATGGCCGCGCCGTGGCTCAGTAGTTAGACCACTTGACTATCACCAAAGTGGCCCGGGTTCGATCCCAGGAGACCGCAAAGTGAGATTTGTGATGGACAACACGGCGCTGGGGCGGGTTTTCTCCGGGATCTCCGGTTTCCCCGCCATCTCATTCCACCGGTGCTCCATCTTCATCTCATGTATCACCAGTGTCATCGTCTGCGGTGCCGCATGTAGTAAAAGCGGGCGTTAAACACTACACATTTTAGACACGAATCCACAAAAAATTCCAAAAAAGTACACTTGTTCTTTGCTCAGGCAACAAAGGGTTATAGAGCCGCACAGTACGTCTTTTACACCTCAGTTGCTTTTCCCTTAATTCCGAAAGTTATCTTTATAGATTGTTTACCGAAAAGATAAAAAATAATCAGTTTATTTTTTCGATAAACGGTTACATTATACTTTCTGAAGTAATCTCAAGTCCCGGTTCTTCACTTCTTGTCATAGCATATTATTTGCCAAATCAAGAAAGTGAAATAATGTTCTCTATAGAAGTCTTTTCAATACATTTACTTTTTTAACATTAACGGCCACTTTATTCTAAAAAAGAATGATTTAATTCTATACCACATTAGTGGAAAAACACCTAACTTCACTCGATGCGAAACTCCGAAATCAACTTAAAATTGCACATTATCTGTCTCGACCAGGAAACACATTGCATATTTATTTGAAATTCCTTCTGGTTCTTCCTTCTTCTTCCTTGAAAATTCGAATTTATATTCTAATTCATGCCACGTTCTCTCATTGCAGTCATAGTCACACCTAAATTTACTCTCTATGAGCTTATTTGTTCGGTAACGAATAACTGTATTCTAGGGTTTATAGTACGTATGCATGAAACGGAAAATAAATATGTCGTAAAATGGAACTCTCCTTTAAGCTCGAACCAATATTTGTTCTTTAATCATAATCATAATCCTTTACTCACCATTAAGCTTACAAGAAGCAATAGGTTTCGTCAGTTATAAAAAGTATTTACAATGTATTTAAGGGTACAGAAGGTTTACAAATTAAAATTCTGGGTGAAATCAGATTAGTTGCATGGCTTAAGCTGATAATTATCATAAGTTAACCTTACTATAGTAATAATAAAATTAAACAATTAGGTACCTACTACTGTAATTTAAAATAGTTTTACATAAATTCACTAGCACGTATGTTATATTCTAAGTATTTTTGTACAGTATAAAATACTTTTTGTTTAAACCAGTTTTTAATACAGTGGCTATTTATGGTCTTGCTCAATCGGTTGTGAGGTGTATCTAAATTATGTCTGCATCGAGTGTCATAACTGTGTACTGAGGAACGATTTATAAATAAGTTTTGATTTTCTTTAACATGTATGATATAAGTGTATATATACATTGACGGTAAAGTCATTATCTTATGGTCTATAAAGCTAGGCTTACATGTATCCTGTAGTCCTAATCCTAGAATTAGTCTGAGAGATTTCTTTTGCCATATGAATGCATTTTTCGAGGTAGCACAATTACCCCAAAGCCTAACACCATACAGTATATGTGGATGAAAGAAGGCATAGTAAGATGTTATTAACATATCTCGACTAACACATTTTTTTTTAGTTTCCCTAGAAGATACCAGATTTTAGCAAGCTTTTTCCAAAGGTGAAGTATGTGTGTTTCCCATGTTAGTATGTTGTCTAAATGTAATCCTAAGAGATTTACTCAACTACTGTGGGTGTCATTATGTTGCAATGTAAATAATATATTTTCAGTTTTAGACATATTTAGACTTAGATTGTTTAAGGTGAACCAGACTTTTGCACTTTCTAGGGATAGTTGCATTTGTTGCTTTACTGTATTGATATTATTGGTTTTGCTCAGTAAGGTAGTGTCATCTGCATATAACATAGTAGTGCAAGGTAAGTTATGGCTTAAGTCATTTATATAAATTAAAAATAAGAAAGGCCCTAGCACCGATCCTTGGGGTGCTCCTGCTATCACTGGAGCTAGCTCCGAGTTTTTGTTGTTCACATCTACCATCTGCTGTCTTTGGTTAAGATAGGATGCTAGCAAATTTAGTTCATGTGCATTTATTCCATAATAATTTAGCTTACTAATCAAAATATTATGTGAAATACAATCAAAAGCTTTGGTTAAATCTATCAAGGTAGCACCAGTTGTCTCTTTTTTTTCAAAGTTATTTATAATTTCATTGATCACATATTCAACTGCTTTTTCAGTAGACAGTCCCTTTCTAAATCCGAGTTGTTTGGGGTATAATAGGTTGTCAGCTGTAAAATAGTTATCAAGTTGGCTGAGAATACAGGATACTACCACTTTGTTTATTATGAGTACTATTGTTATAGGACGATAGTTTGATGGTGACGTATTATCACCTTTCTTAAACGCAGGTATAACTTTTGAGATCTTTAGTGGCCACGCCGTGGCTCAGTGGTTAGACCGCTTGGCTCTCACCAAGGCGGCCCGGGTTCGACCCCAGGCGACCGCAAAGTGAGATTTGTGGTGGACAACATGGCGTTGGGGCGGTTTCCCCCGCCATCTCATTCCACCGGTGCTCCACCTTCATCTCATGCATCATCAGTGTCACCGTCTGCGGTGCCGTATGTAGTAAAAGTGGGCGTTAAACACTGCGCATTTCATTTTGAGATCTTTAGGCTGGTAGGAAATACTCCCTATATGAACATCAAGTTAATTAAATAAGATAACGGTAAAGCTATTGCATCGATTATTTTATTTATTATGTGGTTAGAGAAGCCATAAATATCTTGGTTATGAGATATGTTTAATGCTTTGACTACAGCGATAACCATTTCTGGAGAAACTTCATGCCAGTAAAAATTATGTTTATTTGGGGAGCCCGAGTGTTCAAAGTTATGTAGCATATCTAAAAATGTACAATTATTTGTTATGGATTTCCCCATCTCATAAACATTTGTATAGATCTCGGTCAGTTGGGAGTGAGCAGTTCAATAAGGTAATGTTTCAAGGCTTAATAAATTCATTCATGTCATATCATAAACATTTTTATTTTGATGAAGGATGTGTCTCTTTACGTATGAAGGAAGTTCATCAAATGAAGAAGTTGACATTCCAAAATAATTAAAACACGAATCGTTATTTCCACCAGACGAGGGTACAATGTATAAAACTTGCCACACAAATGCCTCTCCATATTATTTGAATTCACTCACCAACCACATTCTTCTTTCCTTCCTTTTTTTCTTCTCTTTAATCAAGATGTAGAAAACCCACTAGAGCAATAACCTCGCCCACTGCCATTTTGGAGAATTGGATGGTCGAATGCGAGCGTCTTTGGCACGCCTGTTTACTAGTAGATACTTGTTTTACTAGATATCAAACGTGAATGAAGCGGACATAATGCGTTCAACTTTTAACGGTTGGTGCATACTCTTCCGTACTCCGAGGTATATGAATCAAAATTACTCTTTCAACTTCGAAGCAAGATATTAATTTAAGACATTAAAAAGGAAGAGATGATGATAGCACAGTAAAGTATCTCACAACAAAGAAAATGCTATGAACAGTCGGTTGTTTTTAGTAGACCAATTTTGTTTTATTTATATTTTTGTTTTGGTTGATTTCGCAATCAAAATGTAATAGAAATATCACAAGTGATGCTTTATAAGGAGCACCTTCCTATGATTACGCTTATGAAAAATCTACTAAACTTTATTATAATAACAGTAGTAAAACTATACATTCTCTTGAATTCATATAGAATCAAATATGTAAAAAGAAGTTGTTTTTTAATTTAAATCGGAGTTTCTACAGCCTGTTCGTAGTTTCTTTAGCCATGTTTCTCGATTGATATTGTCTCGAGGCATTGTAGACGAGTGCCGAGAGAGACAGAAGCGGGGAGTGAAAGAGACAGATAGCGCCCAAGCCACGCCTGCGGACCGATGAGCGCTGGGCACTTACCGGGAGAGAGAGTGAGAGAGCAACAGAGGGAGAAAGAGACGGAGATAGTCTGGACGTTCTCGCTCCACCATGAAAGGCCGTGAAGCTTCGGTAGCTTTCGAGAAGCTTTGGCAGCCTTCGAGAAACAGCGGGCCGGTTATAAGTGAGCCAGTCTGCTGGGAGCTGCTAGGACATGCAGTTGCGATCCAATGAGCTGTTTTTTGTTCGTGTGTGTGTATGTTTGGTGTGTGTGTGTGTGTGTGTGTGTGTGTGTGTGTGTGTGTGTGTGTGTGTGTGTGTGTGTGTGTGTGTGTGTGTGTGTGTGTGTGTGTGTGTGTGTGTGTGTGTGTGTGTGTGTGGATATTTGAACTGTACCGAGTCGAGAACTGATAATCGTGTAGCGATTTGAAGGTAATTCTTGTGTTTGTTTACCTGTGGTGAAGCACGAGAGACTGTGTTGGTTGATGTTACGTCATCCTGCTGCAAAGGGGTGTACAAACTGTCTTTCTACGGAAATAAAGAACATTTCGAATTTCTACAAACTAGCTTTTAATTTTACGAACCCACATAGTTACAATATTATCAAATAGTCCTATTGAGTAATGCCCTAATGCCGTTCTAGATCTTTGTGTTGCATTATTCTCCTTAGAGCATACTGTTTTCTATCTTTTTCGCCAACCATGTAATAACTGCCAGGTTTTTATCTTCTGTTCGTGTTGGAATAATTGCATTTGACAATACACGATCTTTCGATCCTTTCCCTCATCTGCCGAAATTTGTTTCTTGTACATTGGTAGCAAAAATCTTGTAAGAACTATTACTCTATGGATCTATCATGGTAGAAGTTAGTGTTCTGTGATTATGAATATTGGTATTTTTAATTTGTATATTATGTGCCAAATTGAACATTTAACGAATCATTCAGAGTTTTTCTTTTTATAACTAAACTTTCCGTTGTATTAAAAACTTAGTAAGCATGCCTGTTACGCTTGGTACAATATCAACAACTACAAGGTAGGTTATGCTGCAGTAGAGGTTAGAACTGTTTCTCTGAATAGCAACCTTCTGAAGTGCTACTGAAGTTGAACCTATGATAATATAATATTTTTCACGCGAGAATTACAGTTCATTCTCGTACTAAAATTGATACGCATGTGTGTGCATATTAAAGGAACACAGGGCCACTTGGTGTCCATTCCATTTTAATTGCATGCGACGGTAATTATTTATTAATTATTACTGTAATTCATGTTCCAAAATACGTGAAATGGCTGTGGTTCACCAATGTTCATATATTAATACATGAAATTATAATTTAGAAATTATAACAGGTCATTGTTTATTCCGGAAGTAAATGTAGAATATATGGTGCAGAGATTGTGATAATACCTTGTACAGTGCTGCAAGAGAATATTTAGATCTGAAAAACGTACAAAGAGGCTACTGCAGTTCTAAATCTTTTTTGTGTTGTATGTGTAAGAGCTAAGGAAGCCAGATCCTTTTTGTGTGCAGAAGAGGTTATAGGAGACTGGACATTAGTGCAAAAAGAGGCAGTCATCTTGATGATACACATCTCTCTCCGAAAAAAGTAATCCACCTCATTACAGTGTGGTGCTTGGTAACCATACCTAGATTTCAGTTTATACAGGATGATTTAAAATGCTCCACTAGGACATTGCAAACTGGTCTAAGTGATGACGAGAAGTTTCTATAAACAGGGCGTTTAAAATCTTAAGGTGGAGGTGTTGGGACAACAATGTAAATAGATATTAAAAATTTGGCTGTAGGAAATATTACTGAGATAATGTAGGAGGATAATGGGTTTTCGGAGGTGTATCTGTGGAAACAAGACTTAACTTTGTAGGTGTATGTTCCTGAGTATGTTTTTGAGGAAACTTCTGCTAGAGGTGGCAGACTACATTATTTACTGTGAGAAGACACAAAGAATATCCCACCCTATGTATTTTGAAGCACATAAAAAAAGAATGAAAAAGTGTAATAAGAGAAAAAGAAAACAAATTACTTGTGCTGAATTAGTGAGCTGTAATACGAGTAAGTTCATATGGCCCATTCTTTAATTTCTCCTGTTACATTCCTCCCCTATTCCACATTATTTAGCAGGTGATCCAGTGAGATGGCGGTGTTTGGTAGTGTCTTGTTGTCATTTGTGATGTCACAGGCAATGGTAAATTGTTTTGTATTTTACGTCCTCCAACGTTAAGTTATATCGGACGATGAAGGGAATGGGTGAAATGATACTCAAATGAGTCCAGGGTCCATAGAGCTTAGAGTTACCCGACATTCGCCTTTCAGGATAAGGGAAAATCCCAGAAAAAACCTTATCCAGGTAACTCACCTTGACCGAGATTTGAACTCGGGACCTCTTGAATGTGAGGCAGACATGCTACCACCATGCTAAAAAGGCGGGAGGCAATGGTAAAGGCAGCTCACAGGGGGCAATGCAGTGGATGGTGGAATTGATACTAAGTAGTAAAGAAAGTCTAAACACAGAGTTATAAGAATAAAAAATCACATCTGATTGCACAACTCTTTCACTTTATGAATTGTTTGCAATTCTTGCCACAATGTATACAAACACAATTTAATTCTTATTCGTAGAACATTTTAATTTCTCATATATAGGTTAAAGAGCAAACCATGTATGTGTGGCCCGCCTCGGTAGCGTGTTGGTAGCATGTCTGCCTCACGTTCAAGAGGTCCCAAGTTTGAATCTCGATCAGGGTGATTTACTTGGATAAGGTTTTTCCGGGGCTTTCCCTTATCCTAAAAGACAAATGTCGGGTAACTCTAAGCTCTAAGGACCCTGGACTCATTCAAGCATCATTTCACCAATTCCATTCATCGTCCGATATGACTTAACGTTGGAGGACGTAAATTAAAAAAAAAAAAAAAACATTTATGTGAAGTGTGTAGCCATTTGTCTCATGTACGTGACACTCTTTTCTACTTTGGTTCAAATTGATAATGGTACAAAATATCTTGGAAAGGGTAAAAGGAGTAAGTGCTATCATGGCAAATTCATGACCTCCCACCCCTCCTATTTTGAAGTTTTTCTATAATAACAGTGTTTATTGAGAGAAGGCAGCAGTAAACAACATGAGTGGGATACTACACATACAGCAATGATAGTATCAGTCAAAGCAGAGAGTGAAATTTTCTAGTTCTTTTTCTCAGTTGCAGACAGGCTAACATAAATACATAGTTTATTGGAGAAGTACATTCAGATAAGGTATGCAGAAGTCAGATCTTGAATGTGTTGCATTTCAGCTATTTATAGCTACAGTACAAACTTTCTGCAACTCTTTTTTTACTTTCTCCACTATATGTACCTACAGTTCATAGAGGAAATATTGTATTCTACCTAAACATTTTATACAGAGATTGCATTGGAGACTCCGTGAATCCAAAGAATCTGTATAGCTTGTTTTAACTTGTATATGTTCAAGCTATCCTACCACCTGGATAAGTCTTCCTTTATCTATATACCATTTTAATTGATGAGTGTGTACAATCTTTTATATCTGAAATGGTTGTTACTCTTGTTTTTGCTGCTCCAGGAGCATAATGACACTATATGGCTATGGTATTAAAGAATAATTTAAATGAATCACTAATTTTATAAATATTGCCATGCTTAATTTAATGGTAATGAACCAGCTCATTGCATCATATTTTAGAAAAACATCAGCTGTTTGGAATTATGCAAAGGGAAGGTACTGTCTGCCCACCACAAGAAGGTGAGGCAGACAAATGTGTAATGTAATCACTTTTGCTGCCTGTATGATGTTTATGCTCACCTTCTGGATATGATAAGGATACTAGGTTAATGTAAAATACACAGTGCTGTCACATAACTCCCCATACATACTACTTATCACTGTAGTTACTCAAACGGGCATTAGATTCTGTAGCATGGGTGACTCATATGCACTCTCATACACTCATTTCATATTAAATAGATCCACTATTATCTATTTGCTGTTAGAATAAAGTAAAATGTTATTCCACATTCCGCATGAGCTCTGCCTCTAGTACGTCACTGTTAATATAACATCTGTGCATGCGCACATATACAGCAATGCCATCATCTGAGTTTAACTGCCATCTTTGTTGTTACATCAACCAGTGCATTTTTGAACTTTTGTGAGTGATTGTTCTTACTGTAATCACTTTTGTTAATTCTATATTATTAACAACTACTTGAATTGCTTATTGAAAACAGGTAAAGCAAGAAGCTTAATAAACTGTGGAACTATATTGTGGAAGAATACAGGAGCATCAAAGCCCACCGGCCAATGCGGCTCATTTTCGCTACGTGCTTCTTTGAATCTTTCTTTATTCTTACAGTGGACAGATTATACCAGGGCAGATAAACGGTTCAAATCCCTCTTCCTCTTCATGCTCCGCTTGTCTTGTAGGCAGACAGTAGAGAGTGGCAGTAGGAGTGGCAGTTATGCATGTCAGTAGCATTGTGAATCCCCTCATTCCTGTAGGGAACATTTTTTCTGCTCCCAAGTATACATACAGAATGGTTATAATTAAATTTTCAATACTTGAGAGGGTCTAAAAGCAAGTGATCATAGGACAATGAAGCTTTGTGGAAACATTTGTGAGGACATTCGGAAGAGAGATAATAAATCATTGAAAGAAACCCATTTTAATTTCCTCATGGGAAGGTAACATTTGTTAATTGTACTTTCCAGTTTACAAATGTTTCTCAATATGACCATTAGCATCCATGAAAGCCTGAATATTGCTGAACTGCTGCCCAAAACATCTCAGGTGGAAGTTGGCTACCTCCCTCTATCTTCAACCTCCAACATATGTTGGTGTTCCATCGATAAATTCTCTCCTTCAGCCAGATCTCTTTGTTTGTAATTTACATCCTCCAATGTTAAGTCATATTGGAAGATGAATGAAATGGGTGAAGTGATGCTCAAAGAGTCCAGGTTCCATGGAGCTTATAGTTACCCAACATTTGTCTATCAGGATAAGGGAAAACCCCAGAAAAAACCTTATCCAGGTAACTCACTCTAACCGATATTTGAACTCGGGACCTCTTGAATGTGAGGCAGACACGCTACCATCTACGCTACCAGCTCTGGTGATCTTAGTGCCCATAGTTTGGAATGATTGACGATGATTCCCAAATATGTTACAAAGTAACTGAGTGACCTCTCAAGCAGTGTGAGGTGAAGCTCAATTTGCATCAAAACTGTTAAGTCCAAGGCATAGCTCTTGCCATCTTTGTTGATGTTCCTGGTGCTTTTGACAACCTCTGGGGGCCTTCTCTTTTTAAGAGTTTAAGAGGCTTAAATTACCCAATTTCATTATATAAAATTCTCTTAAACTATTGTAAAAATGGAAAAGTGAAGTTTATAGGAACAAATCAAACTGCAGCTAAGACTATTACTAAAGCATGTCCATAGGGTTCTATATTAGAGCCTACATTTTGGGACATCATTTTAGAAACACTCCTAGAAAAAGATCGATGATGAGTACCTGAAAATAATAGCCTAAGCTGATGATGTAGTTTTTGTAATAGATGAAAACTGCAAATGAAAATTAGAAGGAAAAAGTAATAATTTGTTGTATACACTGTCAGCTTGGTGCAAGAGCTCCAAGATGAGCATATCCCTAGCGAAATCTTGATATATGATTTTAAAGGGAAATTTTAAGAGATACCCAGCTTTCAAATTTGAAAATGAATCAGAAGAATTAAAATGAAATATTTAGGAATACATTTAGATAACAAATTAAATTTTAATAATCATACAGAGCAAGTGAGGGTCAAAGTTGAAAAAAATTATGATGAAAGTTTCCAAACTCAATTGTACATTAAAATTCGGCTCCATACTATTATATATCACACAAGCATATTTAGTTCATTAAGAACTTACAGTGCTGCAATTTAGAATTTTAGAATGAAGAATCTGATTAGAAAACTTATAAGAATGAGCATAAAGAAAAGTTTTATTAGGATTTATGGGAGCTATAGGTACAACCCCTACTTTGGCACTTTTTGTAATGTCACGGCAACACGCATAAAAGTTTCGGCACAAATAAGAAAACAGTCGGCAGATAGTTTCAGATAACGAGCTTGCATAAGCAGATAAACATAGCGCTTGAGATAAAAGACTTACCAAAACAAACTGAGATAAATGGAAATTTCTCGTAACATCTTGATTATTTGGTTTCTTTATTCTTCCGGAAATATCTCGAATCAAGAATTAGATATTTAAGCAAGTGACGGCTCGCAAAGTGAATCAGTTGTGAAACAGTTGTTGTGAAACGAGAGACAGCTGGAAGTGTTATTGTAACGAGAGCTAAGGATGTAATCTGCTGTCACTGTTTGTTATTGTGATCGACCTTTGTAGACTGATGGTGTATGTAACGTAATGCTGCTGTAATCTATAAGAGTATTTCTACGAAAATAAAGAACATAGTATTTCGGCAAATTGGACTTTAAATTCTACGAACCCACAAAGTTACAAATGGTGTCAGGAAGCGGGACGACTACAACATCACCGAGAAGATGGAATCAATGAATACCGAATTAACAACGAAGACGGAAGCTGCAAATAGCAACTTGGGCGCGAAGATGACCTACACCAGGAAGAGCAACCGGAGGAACGAGTAAGGACCGGCGTGGCGAAGAGCACGTCGGCGCCATCACCACCATCCCCTCGAGGGACACTGCGCGCCGTCAGCCGACGGATGGATGGCAGCCTCATCGCAGACGGTTGGGTACGAGGGAAGCCGTGCTGCGTGCTCGTAGACACCGGGGCAGCCATGTCCGTCATCAGACCCGACGTAGCCAGGGGTTCGCCGTCGAGAAAACTGAGCCGACCATACCAGCTAGTGACGGCATCGGACCAAACCTTGACCGTGGAGAGAGAGGCCCTTAGGCAGTTGACCTTGGGATGGAGTGCCGTGCGTCAGTGGGTGTTCGTCGTGGAGGTGGCGGAGGAGGTGATACTGGAACTGGATGCCCTCAGGAGCCACGAGGTGACGGTCGACGACGGCAGGAAGGTCCTGCGGCTCAATGAAGAAGTCATACTCCGGCAACCCAAAGAACACCTTGGAATCTGCAGGGTCACCTTGAAGGAAGACGTGGGTCCCCGCGAGAAAGGAGGTGGTGGTGACGGCGCGACTGGAAGGATAGCGAATGAAGAACATTGTTGCCGTGCCGAGAGGTGCCAGTGAGGCTGCTTAACCAAGCGGACATCGATCACGACGTCCGATGGGGACGTGCGAGCCCGTGGTCATCGTGACAGCAATCGACAAGACACTGTAGCCGGTGCCAACGCAACACCTGGGGCCCCGGCTGTAAGGCTTACTGGAGAGGGCGGCCGATCACCTGACCGCAGAACAGCTCGAGAAGGTTCGACAACTGCTGAGACGATACCAGCGCGTCTTCAGCCAAGGTAGAGAAGAACTACTGCGTCACCCGGCGAGAGTTACTGGCGGTAGTAAAGGCCTTGGAGCACTTTCACAAGTACCTGCACGGTCAGCCATTCCACCTGAGGACTGACCTCTCCGCCCTGACTTGGCCACTGAGATTTAGAAACCTGGAAGGCCAGACAGCACGTTGGGTTCAGAGGCTGCAGGAGGAGGACTTCGCTTCTGAACATCGCAGAGGGAAGAGCCACGGTAACGTAGACGCCATGTCCCGAAGACCCTGCCTAGAGGAGTGCGGCCAATGCACAAGGGTGGAAGAGATGGAGCGTGCCGCAGCAGTCCGAGTAGTCATGGCAGTGCCTGCGGATGGCTGGGATAGCACAGGCCTGAGGGGGGAGTAGCTGGCAGACGCAGACTTGGGGCCACTCTTGAGGGAAGTGGAGGCAGGGCAAGACCAACCTGGGAGGACATCGCACCAAGGAGCGCCACCTACAAGTCGTACGGGGCCCAATGGGACTCGCTGAAGATCAGAGAGGGCATGCTTTTCCGGGTATGGGTATCGCCTGATGGGAAGACACAGAGGGAGCAGTTGGTACTTCCCCGAAGTAAGGTCATGGAGGAAGTGCACGCTGGTACTTCAGTAGGACACCTGGGAGCAAACCGAACAATCCACAAACTTCAACAGCTGTGGCAAGGACCGTACCAGGTGGTGAAGAGGATTAACGACGTGGAGAAGGTGCCCCGAGGGAAGATGTTAGTAGTACACCTGGATCGTCTGGCCTGCTACGATGGTGCTGTTCAGGACGACCAGCTTTGAGGAGGGAGCAGTGTCACGGCAACAGGCAGAAAAGTTTTGGCACAAATAAGAAAACAGTCGGCGGATAAAGTTTCAGATAATGAGCTTGCATAAGGAGATAAACATAGCACTTGAGATAAAAGACTTACCAAAACAAACAAACTGAGATAAATGGAAATTTCTCGTAACATCTTGAATATTTGGTTTCTTCATTCTTCCGGAAATATCTCGAATCTAGAATTAGGTATTTAAGCAAGTGACAGCTCGCAAAGTGAGTCAGTTGTGAAACGAGAGACAGCTGGAAGTGTTGTAACGAGGGCTAAGGATGTAATCTGCTGTCACTGTTTGTTATTGTGATTGACCATGGTAACTGATGGTGTATGTAACGTAATGCTGCTGTAATCGATGAGTACTTCTACTAAAATAAAGAACATAGAATTTCGGCAAATTGGACTTTTGATTCTACGAACCCTCAAAGTCACAGTAATAATCGGAATCTGGCCAATAGACCTAATCCTAAGAATTCGAGGAGCTTATTTTTGGCACAAAAAATAAACTTGAATACAACTGCTGTTATTTTAGAATACTATTATATGATTAAATGGAAAATTAAAACTAGATTAATACACATCCAGCAAGAAGAGTGGGAAAATATGTGTGTCTTTTCCTTTTTTAGAGATATTCTCAAAAAATTAAAACTCAAAGATTTGAAGATTATTTATCTGATCATAGACCTTATGACATTTACTAGAAGAGATTAATAAATTAAGTAGTGATGATTGTGACATGCTTTAAACAGGACATGCCAAAATACCCTAATGTGTTAATGAAAAAAATATAACCCACAAATACAAATTAACACCATCGATATGTTCCAAAGGAGAACGGCCGCCAGTATGACCATTGGAGTTAAAGGTGGGATATAAATTGAATTCAGACTAGGAACAACTTATATCTATATATTTGCAAGGAAAGCGAGCAAACATAAAGATACAGAAATAAAGGAAGGAGACAACAGTGACTAACCTTTACCTTTAAGAGGAAGAAGTAGACATAAGGAGGAAGTGACAGGGGAGAAAGCTGTATTCCAAAAGTGGCCATCCTGATCTTGAATCACTTGGCATGAGGCAAGAGACACTCAAGGATCATCACCGTGGAGGGTGGTGTTTCGCAGGACTCTGGGAGGAGACGAGAGGAAGTTGGTGAACAGATTGAGTGTGATAGGGATAAAATGAGTGATAGGATTTGAAGTGAAATATAATTTAATTATTTAGTGAATTTAATTTAAAAGTAATAAGTGAATTAGCATGGTGAAGAAGTAGTTTTATGAGTGATAAATTTAACATTTTCAGATGTTTAAAATGAAGTACTAACTAACCTGTGGTGTAAGAGCCCTAATGGGCCAAGGCCTGCCATCCTGACTGTCAGCCTCATACCCACATCGATCATCCAAATGGAGTAGAGGGGTAGAGATGTGGTCAGCATCTTGACACCCCCAGCCAAAAGATTGGCTTTCGCAGCCAGGGCTGCTACCTGTCATACCTCCTTGCTTACCTCATGATGCTCAGTGGGCACCGGTCCTATACTTGGGACTTAAAATCTGCATCCCTAGGGATGGGATCGATTCTGGGCACATTCTGTGGCAGGGAACCAAAGCATGACGCCTTAGCCGACTATGCCACAGAGCAGGACAAAAGGAAGTACTAGGAAGAGATAATTTTGTAATAATTATTTAATAACAATTAATACTCCATTGAAGTATATAAATTTGTTTATTAATTAAAGTAAAATTTTTGTTGTATGTTTGATTCTTGAAAATTTTTGGTATGTAGAATTCTAATTTTATATTATACACTTGCTGATGTTTTTGTATTGGCAACCAATACATATACAGTGCTGCAGTGGAAATCTTTACATTTTAAACACAAGGAAAATCTTTACACAGACAATATGCTCAGTTTGCCCTTCTCCCACTACAGTCTGTGAGGTTTAAGTGGGCATATTCTCTATTATCCTTGGCTAACACAGAATGTTGTCCTTGTCTAGCACAGGATAGTGGAAATAGGTGGATCAGCAACCACTGCTTTGTCGTGATTCATGGAAATTCCAGACACTTAAATGCTCGTAACCTCCACTTCCATTCTGTGTTGATTGAAGGTTGTCAGTAGTGTAGAGCTATAGAACTGCAAATCTGTTGTTTAGTGGTTTTACATAGTACACAAGATGTTTTCAATGTTGCAATATATGGATGTAATGTTGAATTATTTTCTTGTAGTTCTGGTGGTGTTTGTATTGTTTCAAGTTGGATCTTGAGGGAAGTTCTAAAATCAGAGTGCAGGGAAATGGTACTTAAAGTTCACTGTTTCTTCAGTGATGAGTGTGATGCTTTGAAATGTGGAAAGCTGACTATTTCAGTGATCAGTATAGTTGAGAGAACTGCTGCTGCTTTAGGTATTTCTTCTTAATCCTTCCCAGGAATGAATAAAGAACACAAAAATGCAGAAATGTGTAGTGTAGTGTTTAACGCCCGCTTTTACTACATACGGCACCGCAGGCGATGACACTGATGATACATGAGATGAAGATGGAGCATTGGTGGAATGAGATGGCGGGGGAAACCGGAGATCCCGGAGAAAACCCGCCCCAGCGCCGTGTTGTCCACCACAAATCTCACTTTGCGGTTGCCTGGGATCGAACAAAAATGCAGAAGCTGGTGGCACTACATTTCAAACCCAGGCAAGAAGTGCACTAAAAAGAGATCACGAAAAACAGAAATTGACTCACGGCTGCTGCTATTAAGCGAACAATCTATTCACTTTATTGTACAGACTTTCTGCCTAATTTGCTGGACATATATGAGGCTTTAAAAGTTAAAGGCTTACTGAAAGGAACCGTGTGGTCGTTAAGAAAAATTCTTAAAAAGCTTCATTTCAGTTACAGTAAAAATTTGCAAGGAAGATTGTTTTAATGGAATGGAATGAATATATGAATATAGTGCACCTTGACAAAATATGGGTATATATAAACCATACAAGAAATAAGGTGTGGAAGTGTGTTGCTGATGAAAATCAGTGATTTCCCTTGTAAAACACCAATCGGCAAAGGACAGCGATTTATAGTTGTACATGCTGGATGTTCAGTAGCATTCATTCATAATGCCTTGCTAACTTTTAAGTAGGAATCTAGTAAAGACTACTGTGAAGAAATGGATAATAACATTTTCAAGGATTGGTTTGCTAATAAATTGTACTTAACATTCCCTCAAATAGTGTCTTCATTATGCAGATGGTAAGGAGCTGCAGAAGGTGTTGAAGATATGATTGGAAATGGAGAAAAACTATTTTGAAACAGACTATAGTTTAATTTTATATATTTGGTGTTTGTTAATACAGTAAAACCTGCCCAAAATGGATCCCTTATATGCCAGAAACCTGTAAAAACGAAAAATAACTTTTGGAACAGTGAATCATGGTCAGGGTGATATACTTGGATAAGGTTTTTTCTGAGATTCTCTCTTATCCTAAAAGATGAATGTTGGGTAACTCTAAGCTCTATGGGCCCTGGGCTCATTTGAACATCATTTCACCCATTCCATTCACCGTTCAATATGAGTTAACGTTGGAGGATGTAAATTACAACAAAAAAAAGAGCTATTTCCCATGTAAACTTATACTCTAAGCCTAATGTGGAAACGGAACCGTTTGCTTAAATAGCCAGATTAAAATGTATTGCTTTATGTGTAATGGGTTAAAATGTACATATTTTTAAAGGTGCAATAACTTTGATGGTGATTGGTCTTGCACCAAAGTTGTATGAAGCATAAAATCATAAACTGTAATCCTTCAAGGAAAAGGGGAAACAGACCATTAGCTCTCTCAACTATCTTCCAACACACTAAGTAAGGGTATAACTGTTGTGCAGTGCTCATTCTCAATTTCATTGTTACAAGTGATCAAGTACGAGTGGAAGAACATTGTGCAATTTGGTGATTTTTATAAACATAGCTTGTGTACATAAATTCTATAAAATGAGTTCTAAACATAAGACATTATCAGTGGAGGAAAAAGTTAAGGTCACTGAAGAAAATGAAAATAACAAATATCCAGCTAAAGAATTAGCTGTGTTGTTTAAATTGGGGAAAACTCAGATTTATGAGATTTTGAAACAATAAAAATTAAAGACGGATGGTAAAAGGGAACAGCAGGATATGGAAAATGAATCACAAAATCTACAGAGCATGACAAGTTAAATCTCTCTATGTTCAAGGTTTGTTAGTGAGTGCCCTAAAGGAATTCCCATTTCTGGACCACGGCTTCAGATTCGGCTTTAGAGACAGCAAGAAAATTAGGCAAAGATAATTTCATAGCTTCCAAAGGATGCCTTGAGAGTTTCAAACATGGCTATAACATTGTGTTAAATGCTGTGTGCAGCGAAGTAAATGATGTTGATATGCAGACAGTTGCAGATTGGAAAAGGAAAATTGAAAACGGAAATGAGGCAATAAACTACAATTGTTGTACATAAGTTGGAAATATAGTACACACCAGCCTATTATTATTTACAGTTCATTCTGTATTATTCCTTCACTGTAAACCTGTGCAACTTTCATAATTTCTCTGTAAGATGGAAATCTTGTAAACAGAAGATAAATGCCAGAATCATTGCATTCCATTTTACAGAGGTTTTACTGTTGTAGGTAGTTTTAGTTTTGTATGAGCAATGGTGATATGAATGAAATGTTATTTTATGTTTTTATTTAGATTGAGTTGATGAGAATATTTTATTTTATAAATGTTATATAACAATTGTAAATTTATTTTTGTATTTTATTTTTATAAATGCATCTGTAAAATTTTTTATGTATGAATGTGTTATAAATAATTGTTAAAAAATTAGGCTGATTTAAGAAATTAAGTGCCAGTGTTATTATGCCAATTTTTATTTTATTTTATTTTTAGGTTAAAAGCACCTCTCTCTTGTAGAGCAGGGATCACTTGTTAGCAAAGCAAATCACGGTAACGTGTGCTGTTCACACTGCATGTTCTTGGTTCTTGGGGTCTGATTTCCTCAAAGAAAAGTGTACCAGTTAGGATCTGTGCCATGCTATACAGTGGCATGAGCTCCATACTGGGGAACTTTAGTAATGTTTGTTGGTAGTGATGTCCCAAATTGTATCAGTTGTGTGTGTCCACTGCTCCAGTGAGTATGTGTGCTTTATCACCCTGCAAAATGTTCAAAGTTTACATGTAATCAACTTCTGTCTTTGCAAGAAACATAAGAGCAAAGTCCACTCGAATGTCTGTTACGTGGCTGAAGTTAGTAATATGAATTAAATTTAAAGGAGTCGATTAATGATACTAAACAGCACTTTTAAATTTTTCCGGAACATGTTTCAGAGACTTTGCCTCCATCCTCAACCGGCCATCGACTGGTTCTCATTGGTGTAGTTGACAATATTCTGTCATAGGTCTCCTCTGGTGGCGGTTCAAGGAACTTGCTGAACAAATCTTTCTGGGAGATGTTGAAATTGAATACTTTGTTCCTATTTTTTGAAATGAAAATTTGTTCCCATGTGGATAGTTCTTGTTTTCCTGATGTATGTTTTAGTAGTTTTGGTTCTGGATTTATGTTGTGGTTTTTTCCCCAAAAATGCGTGGCAACTGCTGATTTTTCTAATTGTTTATATTTTATGTTCCTAAGTGTTACTTTGCTCTTGTTTCTAAATTTATTTTGGATTTTCCAATATAAATTTGACTACAGTCACAACATGCAATTTGACATATACCAGATTTTTTGTTAGATGGAATGGCATCTTTGATGTTTGAACAAATTAGGTTTTTAAGGAGAAATGGTTGACTGGTGCTAGTTGAATGTTTTGTTTTTTGAAGACTTTTTTGAATTTATCAAAGGCCCATGGATGGTAAGTGAATTTTTTTAAAATCATATTAGTTTCTGTAGCTGAGAGGGTTGTGGTTTCCTTTATTAGGTTCTTCTCTTTTGCTAAGTTCACTTTTTTGTCTACTAATGATTTGGGAAAGTCATTTTTTGTGCTATTTCAATAATTTTGTTGTATTCTGTTTTGTATTCTTCTGTTGTGAGAAGGATGTTGACCAGTATGTGTGCTAAACTATTGAAGATTGCCTGTTTGTGGGATCTTGGGTTGTAGCTATTAGCTTTTATGTAGTTGTCTCTGTTTTGGTTTTCTGTAAATGCCTAAGTTTAGTCTGTTTTTATTTCTCATTATTTTTAGATCCAAAAATGGCAAATACTTGTGTTTTTGTATTTCTACAGTGAACTTGATGCTTTTTTATTGGATATTTAAAAGTTTTAGTGCATCACTGATGTGTTTTTTTGGTACTATTGCAAAGATGTCATCTACATACCATTGCCAGAGTTTGAACATCCAAGGGAAACCTTTGGTGATCTTTATTTCTAGTGCACTCATGTACAGATCAGCCAGGAAAGGTGATAGGAGTTGCCCATTGCTAAACCTGAAGTTTGGTGGAAATATTTTGTTTGAAACTGGAAGAAATTTTGTTCTATGCATAATTTGGTTAGTTCGATGTAATTTGAAATTTCAGGTGATGACATTCCAAGTGATTTGAGCCATTTTTCTATCAACGGTGGGAGTTGATTTACTGGTATGCTGAGAAACAGTGATTTAACATCAAACGAGACTAGTGTGTCCTCCAGTATCCTTAATGTGTTCTATAAGTTCATAGATGTTTTTGATGCTTAGGCTGTCGAATTTTGGAAATGAGTTGAATTTGTTTATTAGTCACTTTGCAAGTTTGTATGTTGGTGAATTTATACTGCTAACTATAGGTCTCATTGTTATGAATGGTATGACCGTCTCAATAGCATAGATGGTAGTGTGTCTGCCTCACATTCAAGGGATCCTGAGTTCGAATCTTGGTTAGGGTTAGTTACCTGGATAAGGTTTTTTCTCCGTGGTTTTCCTTATCCTGAAAGACAAATGTCGGGTAGCTCTAAGCTCCACAGAGCCCAGACTCATTTGAGCATCACTTCATTCATCATCCGATATGACTTAATGTTGGAGGACGTAAATTACACATACACATAAAAAAATGTTGTGACACCTTCTTGCAGTGCTTGAGGATAGTTCATTGTGTCAGCAGTTGCAACAGTAACTTTAACAACTTATGGCAGAATTTCACCATTAGCCTCTCCTGGGAGCAATTTCCAAATCAGCAAATAATTCAAACTTCCAGTTTATGTTCTTCAATCCTGATATGGAAAGAGGACCTCTATATTCCTGTAATGTGTTGATATTATTAATCCTTTTCAGTCGTCGAATTACACTCTTGCTAAATACATCCTGCATTTCTTTATTTTCATGGTTTTGCACTCGTAAACGATGTTTCACTGCAAACTTTCTTATTTCTTCTCTGATAGTGTCAATCTTAAGATTTCTATGTATGTGATCATTTCCCACATACCATGGTGCATTGCCTAAAAATTTATTTTGGAATGTCTGTATATGTTTTATGTTAGTCAATTTGGAACAGCCTCATAGCTGTATCCCAGACTGGCTTTAATACCTGCTTATATATTAATAGCTTATTATGCATGTCAAGTTCAGAATTCCTGCCAATGAGCCAGTAAAGTTTCTTGTATTTAATATTTAACTCTTTTGTTTTAGTTTCTATATACTTTCTCCAATTTAACTTACAGTCTAGGATCATTCCTAAGTACTTCACTTATGTGTTGATATGAAGAACAGAAACATTATTGCTGTTTTGATAAAACACTTTATTGGTAAAGACCTGCTAGCCTTGCTCTGAGCCATGTTGCAACTGTAATGCACACTGATGCCAGTATTTTAATTCTCTGTCACATACCAATACTAGTGCCTAACAGGAAATAATTAGACTAGTGCTAACAGCGATGCAAATCTTCCAGCTCATTCTGTACATCATTCCTATAAAGTTGGGTACCCATATGGTAAATAGTTTTTTGTCTACCCTGGCTCAAGTAGCAAGTTTAATTTTAAGCACCAACTATTTTTGCATGAATCTGTAGTATTGAGTCTCATTTTTAAAACCACAGAGATTAATTTAATTACATAATGCTATTTTATTTTTACAGATATGTACTAAAACATGCTTACAACATTATACCCAAAAGCCCACAGCTTCAAGCATTGAGGTGTTTTAACAGTAATTCAGCAGGTGTATGTAAAATACATCGTCTTTTATATACAAGGACATATCCAACAACTTTAGTTCTACCAGATGGGTCAAGCATTGTAATAAGATATCCAGAGCCAAGATCAATTCTTAAGGTTTGTAAATTTAAATTCGTTCATTTGTAATTGCGGTGCTTCAGTAATTCATTAATTTTATATTCTGCTATAATATTAAACTCAATCTATAAGTACAGTATCAAGATTTCACTGAAAGAAATTATGATTAAAAGCATTGTTAAGAGAAACAAGTGATAAAGGCTTTTATTAGGAAAACACAAAGAATTGATCTGCAATTCAAAAAATAAGGTTTTTTATTTCTCATAGTTTTACCTTTGAAAATTTGGTCACATTAAAGGAATAATTTGATAAATTCATGCTTTTAGTTAATTGATGAAAATTAATCATTTCTCCACACTAGCTGTTTATAGGCTAAGGTTTTTGATGGATAGAGTCAACATGAAAAATTCAATGCCATGGCCGGGATTTGAAACACGGATCTCCTGGTTTCCGTCCAGTCGCTCTAACCCATTGAGCTACCATGGTCAACGTGCTGTCCTGACATTAAATTCTCCATTTGACTCATATATTTCCCTGGTAGACCACTAGGAGCTCTCGAATCCGAGATACACCATTTGTGGCAAATTACTATCCTAAGTACTTGAGTCCCAAGCTTCATCATTTAATGGATAGAGTCAACATGAAAAATCCAATGCCATGGCCGGGATTTGAACCACGGATCTACTGGTCAATGTCAGGAAGGCACGTTGGCCATGGTAGCTCAAAGGTTAAGAGCGACTGGACGGAAACCAGTAGATCCGTGGTTCAAATCCCGGCCATGGCATTGGATTTTTCATGTTGACTCTATCCATCAAATATCTTAGCCTATATACGGCTAGTGTGGAGAAATGATTAATTTCCATCATTCATCATTTAACTTTATTATTTTAGTTAATTGATGGAAATTAATCATTTCTCCACACTAGCCGCTCACAGGCTAAGGCCTTTGATGAATAGAGTCAACATGAAAAACTCAATGCCACGGCCGGGACCCGAACCACGGATCTCCCGGCCCCCGTCCAGTCGTTCCAACCCACCGAGCCACCATGGCCAATGCGCCGTCCGACATCAAACTCTCCACCCGAACCACACACCTCCCTGGCAGACCACCAGGGGCCCTCACATCTGAGACACACCGCCCGCAGCGACTCACCACCGCAAGCACCCGAGTCCCAGGCCCCACCATTCTAGTCAATTGATGGAAATCAATCACTTCTCCACACCAGCTGCCCACAGGCTAAGGTCCCTGATGGACAGAGCCAACATGAAAAACTCAATGCCATGGCCGGGACCTGAACCACGGATCTCCCGGTCTCCGTCCAGTCGCTCTAACCCATTGAGCTACCAAATTAGAGGTTAGGGTTAGAGCGACTGGGAGATCCGTGGTTCGGGTCCCTGTCATGGCATTGAGTTTTTATGTTGGCTCTGTCCATCAGGGACCTTAGCCTGTGGGCGGCTGGTGTGGAGAAGTGATTGATTTCCATCAATTGACTAGAATGGTGGGGCCTGGGACTCGGGTGCTTGCGGTGGTGAGTCGCTGCGGGCGATGTGTCTCGGATGCGAGGGCCTCTGGTGGTCTGCCAGGGAGGTATATGAGTCGGGTGGAGAGTTTGATGTCAGGACGGCGCGTTGGCCATAGTGGCTCGGTGGGTTGGAGCCAGGAAATCCGTGGGTTGGGGCCAGGAAATCCGTGGTTCGGGTCCCGGCCGTGGCATTGAGTTTTTCATGTTGACTATCCATCAAAGGCCTTAGCCTGTGAGTGGCTAGTGTGGAGAAATGATTAATTTCCATCAATTAACTAAAATAATAAAGTTAAAGGATGAAGCCTGGGACTCAAGTACTTACGATAGTAAGTCGCCACAAACGGTATATCTTGGATGCGAGAGCCCCTAGTGGTCTACCAGGAAAATATATGAGTCAAATGGAGAATTTAATGTCAGGACAGCACGTTGACCATGGTAGCTCAATGGGTTAGAGCGACTGGACGGAAACCAGGAGATCCGTGTTTCAAATCCCGGCCATGGCATTGAATTTTTCATGTTGACTCTATCCATCAAAAATTCATGCTTTTTTGTTCTGAGATATTGGATTGATTTATTTGTTGCAGACTAATTTTTCTATGTTGAATGTATTTTGTGGAGCTAAGCAGATGTGTTTTCTGAAAATGTAGAATTTGTAGTGTATATGCAGGTGGAATGTGAACTTTCTGTAAGTATACCATCAAGAGATTTCAGGTTAGCCACAGGCAATCCGGTATCACTGTTCCTTGCTGTCTTTTTCAAGATGAATATGGAAACCCACATAATACCTCCTTTCATCACATGTACAATATTTGACATAGGTATATCAATATCTTTGTAATAGTGCCAAACAGGTTTATCTAGGGTTCTCATTCTCAACTTACAAAACAAAGCTATACGTATTGCCATTCCTTGATTTAAAAGTAATCAGATGACAAAACAGGATAAATTTTGATATCTATAGAGAACTTACATATTCTGAAAATTACATAAAAAAGAATAAGTTCAACCCACACAAACATGCAGTCAAAAACAATGTAACTCAAAAATTGGTTTAAATAGGTTGAGTTAGATTGAAAAATTCAATGCCATAGCCAGGATTTGAACCATGGATTCCCTGGTCTCCATCCAGTTGCTCTTAACCTTTGAGCTAATATGACCAACATGCTGACATGACATTAAATTCTCTAAGTGACTCATATTTTTACCAGTAAATCACTGGGGGTTCTCATATAGAATGAGACATGCACCTTTTGTGGTGATTTATTATGACTTAAATACTTGAAGTACAACAAATAGAAACACATTAGCAGACCACAAAACTTGTCCAGCAAAAGAACAAATTGATTTACAGAAAGTTAACATTCCATCAAACTCACTACAAATTCCACAGCATTTTTAAAAAACTTCTGCTAAGCTCCTCCAAATGAATCAGCACAGAGAAATCACTTTGGAACAAATAAAAGTCCCTATACTTCAGAATGAAAAAGTAAGAATTTATGATATTTGCCCAGAATGTGACCAAATTTATAAAGGTAAAACTAAGAACTAGAAAACCATACCTTTGTGTTTTCCTAATAAACACTTTGATCACTTCCTCTTGAAATTGGAATTGGTGGGGGGGGGGGGGGGGGGGGTTGATTGCAGTCTTTCAAGAACACCATTCTGAATATGTATTATTGCAAGTGCAGAAAGCCTCTCCTGGCCTTGAAAGTAATGAAGATAACCTCTAATACTCTTCAAGCATGAAAATGACCTTTCTGCAGAGCATGTGTAACTAGAATAGTTGTAATTATCAATTTGGACATAACTTCCAGCGATAATATATTGATATAGTTCCATCACACTTTCTGCCTCATGTTTTTATCTTAGTATATAACAATTGCAGGAAATTCTTCATAATTTTCCTGAAATGATTTGAAAATTCCTTCTGGGCATAAGTTTGAAAAAGCAGAAACGAAGAAGAATCCAACAAGCCCATGAGATCCAATGTGGGTTTTTCAGAAAACCTTGGGACATGCAGGAAACTAACTGCATTGGCTTTTGGGTTTTAATACTCCTGTGTTCTCTTTCAATATAGTTCCATGGTTTATTAAGCTTCTTGCTTTACCTGCTTTCAATAAACCATAAGTTGTTATAATATAGAATTAACATTATAAAGTGATAACAGAGAGAACAATGAATCTCAAAAGTTCAAAAAATGCACTGGTTGATGTAACCAGATAGAGGGCAGTTTAAACTCTGGGATGGTATTGCTGTTTAGGTGCACCTGCGCAGATGTTAAGTTAACCAATGACGTACTAAGAGGCAGAGCTCATTGCAGAATGTAGAGTAATGCTTTGCTTTATTCTAACAGCGAATAGATTATACAGAGGTATTAACTTTTTTGTCTTCTCCAGACACATTCCATGGTCCTTTATATGAAGGACAACTTTTTGCAACAAAGTCCTCCATTTCCTTCCAGAAATTCTCAAACTGTTTCTTAAGCCTTCAGTGTTTCTCAAACATTTGAATTTGTTACAAAAAGCATTATGGTAATGTTTTCCCATAACCCACAAATAATAAATCTGAGTAAGGAAATATGGCAGAAAACACAAGAGAAAAGTTAAGATCAGTCTTTCAGCATGTTTAGAAGACCTCTGGCACAAAGCATTACCATTTCATTTAGAATCTTTCCATTTTCCAAAACTGTTTTATATAACAATTCAAAATCAGCTTTGTGATTGCTTATTATTTCAACAATTCAGCTGAGAAAGTTCTATCATGTTGCAGAGACTAATGACAGTGTTCCCGCCTCCCCCCCCCCAATCTTATCCAATGTGCTTATTTGTTTTGAAGATTTTGAAAACAACTTGAAAATCCAGCAATATTAAATGTAGAACAACTTGTTTAATAAAGCTACTGACAGATAAAAGAAGTTTGAGCTTGTGAACATAACAGTGAACAAAGACCACAGATTTGAAATAACTACTAAGCTTTGCCTGTAAACTATTATGCTGAGAGGCCATTATTGCTGCACCATCATAAGTCTGGGCAATTAGTTTTGAATCTCACTTAAAATAATGTATCATTTGAAGGGAGTTGAAGCAAACCATCACAGATCTATCAGAGTTGACATCTGAAATTAGAAATTGATAATGAATGCTTGAAATAATAAGTTCAATTTTTTATACTTACAATGTCAGAGCTAATTCTCCTTAAATAAAAGCAATAATTAATGATTATTAAAGGAATGGACACATCAATCACAACAGTGGTAGAGCGCCACTGGGACAGATGTAAATTGGTATTCATATTAAAGCACATAAAAAGGAATGAATGATTACAAATCTGCTACAGTATTTTATGAGGATTCTATGTGGTCACTATTCTGGAGTGCTCCTACAGCAGAAAGCCCCATTTAATTTTTAGGGACTTCTTGGTGCATTCTGACAAAATTCAAACCTATCCCAATCCTTTGGTGAATACTGTGGGCAGATATCAGAGGGAGACAAGACGCTTGCCATCTTTCAAGCTCTCGAAAAATATCATGGGACTCTTGGTTAAATCGAGCATGCCAATGTCAGGCTCGAGGGGAAAGCCACTGCTGATGCTCTAAGCATCACTGTGCCCCTGATGGTTCAAGTTATATGCAACCTGTAATCAAAACGAAGTGAAACATACCAAGACTCTTCTCTCCAAACGGAAGAACACTATACAGGAACAGTGTCTTCTGATTTTAACAAGGGCCTTACATACCAACATCCCTACACAAACAACACACAAAAAGTTACCTACAATCTACCCCATCAGAACATAAATTCCACTTATTCATCTCGCAGGTTAAGTTTCAAAGCAGCTAGGTGCTGTGGAAGATATAAGAGATCTTATCATACCCAGGACAAACTAAAATCCTTTTTAGCTTCTTAATCTGTCTAACAAGGGTGCTTATGTAATAAGAGAGTAAAAGTCTTCATTTCATTGAGTAGTAACCTTTTATTTGGGATGTTCATTCCATACTGACAGGTGAGTCAGTGAGTGAATGGCCATTACTGATACCGCTTATTGAAACTGATTTATTTGAACTGATCATATAATATTAGTAAATTAATTTGTAATTTGCCTTTAAACCATTATGCAATATAAATATTTTACGGTTTACAAGAAATATTACTAATTATTACATAACAGGTTCTTGGCAGAATTTAATAATTATGTTTTATATGCTAGAAATGCCTTCTACAATATTGAAGAATTTAAGTGCAACACTAAATACAATCAAAGTGTGTAAACATTGTATAAATGTGTATAAGTGTACATGTAATTTATAGGTATGTAAAATTGAAACAGATTTGAATTAAATTTTGTTATATGTATATAAGTGTGACATATCTTATGTACTTGAACATAAGGATGAAATAAAATGAAAATTTAAAATAATTTCATTCATTTTTCTTTCAGTTACCCCTTGATCTCGCAACACTTAGTGAAGCAGAACGCAAGATAAGATTGGAGAGAAGGAAACCAAAACAGAAAGTTAAGATTGAAGAAGACATTGATGATGAGTTTGATGCAAGCAAATATGTGCATCTTATAAAGAAATGAAAAGGACAAGTGTTCTTGCACAACATAAAGTTACTTTCACCTTTGGCTGTGAATTCATTGTTAGGGTGGGAATTTTTCCACTGTTTTGAAGAGCATAGGTGTTGGGAACCTAATAGAAAGTGTTTCAGTAGCAATGAAGGAAAAAGTTGTAGCTATCCTTTCTCCAGCATTGTTTATTGTGTTACATTTCTCATGTGTGATTGAATCCCAAGAAGCTTTCTAGTGTTATGAGACCCTTGATTAGTAGAAATTGTATAGCCTTGCATGGGCTTTTAAATAGGATATAACATACTGCAAATGTACAGTTTTATAGTGAAATAATCAATGGTATTGCTTATATTAACAATACATTTATTTATTTCTTCAGAACAACTCTTGCCAGTCTGTTTGCTTATTTGATTCATTCATTCACTCATTTATGTTCTATCTCTTTGCATATGTATACAAGACATATGTACACACTCAATAAAACAAGTGTTTTTCCTAAACAACATAGAAATTGCACAGGCAAGGGCATAAATATAACATCAGTGAAAATTTTGTTAAATTACATATTATGTATTGTATTAGTTGGCTTTAGGTACCAGGCTTTTAGTAATGCCAGTCCTTTAATTTCATTAAAAAGCAGTAATCTACATTGAGAAATGGTGCTAAATCATAGTAATAGCATCCGCCTTGGTAGTGTAGATGATAGCATGTCTGCCTCATGTTCAAGAGGTCCTGAGTTCAAATCTCGGTCACGGCGATTTGCCTGGATAAGGTTTTTTCCGGGGTTTTCCCTTATCCTGAAATATGAATGTCAGGTAACTCATAAGCTCTGTGGACCCTGGACTCATTTAAGCATCATTTCACCCATTTCATTCATTGTACGATATGACTTAATGTTGGAGGACATAAATTACCAAAAAAGGAAAAAAAAATGGTAATAGCAGTTCAGTAAAACTTATCCCACACTGAGAGCCAAAAATGTGCTTGGTGTATAAAAGTTGTGCCAGAAAGCATTCTTGTGTTTTTTATGGTTTTGTAACCAAGGTGGTTCCATTTTCTTGTTGCAGATGATTATTTTTCTTGAAATTAGAATTTCACGTACTTAAAAATAAAACAGAAAACTCATTCTTTTTAAAACACTTTTAAAGTAAATAATATTTAAATAAATTACAAAACGTATCACTATATTTGCAGCTGTATATGATGATTAAAATATTTTAACTCAGGTTTTAAAAACAAGTTTTACTCTATTTTAGCTCAAGGTAATTTAATAATTATACATATTTGGTTATATTAACATTACCTCTCTTTACTTAAAGTTTCTTACATCAAAACATGTTTTGAAAACAGCCATTAAGTTGATGCCCATATCTTCAAATTAAGATCAAACATCTGTCAAGTTAACTGTGATGATTGTAACCTAGTATAGGCTCGGACAGAAGGGGGGAGATTAGAAGTCAGGAAAAATGAATAATGTAAATGGTTAACCCAGAAATAAACTGAAAATTTTGTGGTTGCTGAGCATACTCTGCCGTGCATACCATAAAGTAGGAAGTCAAAACAAATTTTTAAATTCTTTCAATGCTCTACAAGCCCACATGTTTAGAAAAAGAACTTATTCATGAAGAATAAGGACTACTTTATAATGTTGACATTCCTCTGTGTGATTTTGAGCCTTTGTGATGGAACACCACTGGTTTATGCTTCCTTGGAATCTATCAAGTATCCCCAATCAACAGTAGGTTATCAACCAATAGTGGTAAGTCATGCAAATCGTTAGAAGTAATTTATGTTCATAGTAATAGAAGCTATAAGCTATGGCAAGGGGATTCTGATCTTATTACCTCTTTGCTAGAAATATTTATTTAATATAAATTTTGTGATAAATTAAGGTTTCCATCATAATTATAAATATATAATATAAATATTTTCACACTACATCACATACTTTTTAATGTAAGGAAAGTTGGACCTTCAAGGTTGAAAATGGGAGCATCTGTTGCGGAAAGTAGTCCCTCAAAATAAAATGTATGTGACATGGTGTTAAAAAAACCTGATTACAAATGTTTATTAATTTGGATATTACTGTTACTAAATTCCTCCAAACATAAGTTAGTTCCCACCATAGTTTCTGTTTACATAATGTAAGGAAAGAGGATATACAGATTCTAAGGTTTTCAGGTTATAAAATTGTGTTATAAGTAGCTAATTCAGTTATACTCATACAGTGCATTTATGTAACCAAAGAATTCTAAACCAGATTTCTAAGGTTACCTGCTTTCATTGCTTATTCATTGGAGATTAAGAGAAATCTGCAAATAGTGATGTACATTTTTCATCACGTTTTGGCCTTGCACAATTCTGTGGAACTGTTTGGAGAATGCATTCAAAAGAGTACATGAAAAAATTGACCTTTAGATGCGGTAATACAATTTTATAGCCTTGGCATTCTAAACACATATAATATCTCCACATCGTGCCAAGTCTTCTCTAATGTATTACCGTAGTCATGGGTCTTTTATATCTTTCATATGCATTGCTGGAGAAGATATATTAACATTGTGAAGAACATGAAACCTTTCATTTTGGGGGGACAGATTCCTGTGAATTTTTATTTCATACTTTTATTGAATGTTTGGATTTAAATTCAAGTGTCCTTCATTGTTCAGAATGGAAAAGGATTATGTAGTTTGCTGGTAATAATGAGACACCCTGCAACAAGATGACCTGTGTCCTCACATGCTCATGTCACTGTGAGAAGATTAGGACATTTTGCATGTGAAACTTGTCTCCTCCCTACTTGGCACTCCCTGTCTACCATGCTTTCGTTCTGTTAAGGAACAAATGAGACACTAACACTATGAGGCAGATCTAGACGAGATATACTTTGGCTAAAAAACTGTTGCTCACAACTTACAATATGAAAGTAATTTGTCGGTTGAGCGCTTGTAGTTTGCTGTAATTTTTTATTCTCAACTTCATTTTTAGTGCAGTTAACATTATCACAAGAATCTCTATCAGTGTATTTTAATAATGATAGAATTAGTTTTGCAGTTAAATACCAGTTGCTTGCAATAAAATGAATACTAAAATTGCTGTCGTCACTAATGTGCATAAAGGAAAGGATTAGTAGCACGGCAGGGAAACTTGAAATTTTAGGGTATTAAGGTACTTTTAGGCAAACATAAAAAAGCAGCATAAATGCCATGTTATGGTATGTTGCCATATTCAGGTTTCTTGCTTCCAAATTTTGTTTGAAGTATTTGTAACTTTTTGGAAAGAGGGTATTTAAATGCTACTTTTAAGGAGACCCAAATATTAGCTGCCTCTAACCACCATTAGAGCTAAGTGAACACTATTGTAATGAAGACTCTGAATATTTCGCACCCTGCCTAAAAGTGTACATTTTTGGTGCCAGAAGGCATTTTATTTGCTTTTTGGTTTCAGACCAGATGTTGCATTTACAAGCCAAATAAAATTTTGTTGAATTGGTGTTCTATTGGGGGTACCTCAAGGAAGGATCGCAATGGAGCAATGCGAAACGATATTATAAACAATAGATTTTGAGGAGTTATTGACATTACTGTACGAATCTTAGGCGAAAGTACATGCATTTTGTCGTATTTTAATAAGCACTTGAACTGAGTTTAAATCATTTGGTAGAATTTAACAGTTTTTCAGGGGGAAAAAAAATGTCAGTTCTGGATGCCACATTGTGTTGCACTGAAGGATGATGGATTTGAACTTCTATCATATGCATGATGATGCATATGTGTCGCTTCATTTGTGAACTGGGCCTAAAACGATATAAATATTAAAAGCAGAAGCATTATTAACAGTGAAGTATTCTTCATATTTGAGTTTGATTTATGAGTCACTATGTTTACACTCTAACTTCACTTACTTGTTGTTGTATAATTGAAACGTTTTCAAGATCATTCGATCTCATCCTCAGCTGTTTGGTGACTAAATGAACCTTCATAGGAAAAACTAAGAGAAACTTGTTAACCAGGCAAAAAGAACACCAGAGGAACATTGAGTTGAAACAAACAGAAAAATCTGCAGTTTCACACCATTTTTGGACAGAAAACCACAACATTGGCCACAACATTAAACTGTTAAAATCTTTAAGTACACCCATAGAATTGGATATTTGGGAAAAAAGTTATAAATTTTGAAATCCCGGCATTAAATGAAGTATTAAAACTTAGTGCCCCTAACACCAGATGGCAGAGTGATCGGAGCTCCATAGTAGTGGAAGAAGAGGAAGGTTCATTTAGTCACCAAACAGCTGAGGATGAGATCGAATGATCTTGAAAACATTTCAATTATACAACAGCAAGTAAGTGAAGTTAGAGTGTAAACATAGTGACTCATAAATCAAACTCAAATACTAAAACAATATATTTTTTGAATACCCACCCCTGCAGATCTGGGGTTTGTCAGACATTTGTTCTACCCAACCTTGAAGATTTGTGTTAAATAATGTCATGCTTCAGACTGTATATAAACAGCTGCTTCGTCATTTGCAGCGTGTTGAACTAGGACCATTTTACATTCACTACAATTGACTGAATAAATTTTACTTCGAATTCAGTTTCAAACTGAATGCCTGCTTATCTTTCCGGCATTCGCCTTTGTAAGATTTAAGTACAAGTAAAAAATTGTCTATTCTGGTGCTGTGATTTTGACAGTGATTATTTTTATTCACTATAGCTAGGTAGCATCTTTTTGGATGCTGTTTGTTCCTTTTGAGACACTTTCCCACCTAGCCTGTTTTATTGTCTTTGCATTTATTTTAAGCTTAATTTTAGGTTCGTTTTTACTGTGTTTGTGGTATTCAGTGACATCATTTGGAAAGCTTTCTTAGCACAAATTTAGCCATCCATTGCTGGTTTTGTAAATTCTTAACAAGAGCTTCAGTATCTACAAAGATATACCTGACATTGCATCAAACAGTAAAATCAGAAGGGTAGACAAAATAACTTCAGGCAGCAAAAATAAAAACACTATTTAATTCATTCTACTGTTCGACTTGAACATCATGCTGGCCAACCTGGGGAAATTCACAGAGAAAGATCTATGCACATCACCTTCTATAATATAATTAAAAGAAATCATTGGACTAACATAGATGCTCGTTGAACAATTCCATTTTAATAAATCCTGTATATACCAATTGAAGTAAATTTATCTTAAACCTATGTTAAGTGTTCACTCGTGTAAAAGTTAACATTATACAGAATTTTCCTTGTACAAGGTTTAATATCGAGAGTTAACTGTATTGGAACACCACAGTGAAGCGAAAAATTAATAAGGTTTAATATTAAATTTTAGATGAGTCGCATTTTTTAACACATCTGCTTCACTTTCGTACCTATTTTGAGGACATGTTTCGCAAATCTTCGCTTGCATCTACGGCTCTTGTGCGACTGACGCTAGATCCAATTTGCGAAACATGTCCTCAAAATAGGTACGAAAGTGAAGCAGATGTGTTAAAAAAATGCGACTCATCTAAAATTTAATAATTTTTCGCTTCACTGTGGTGTTCCAATACAGTTGAATCTCGATATAAGGTTTAATATGTTCACTATAACACTTAGTTAATTGCACTGGTTAACAAAACTGAAGCTATTTAACCGTCAGTGATGAAACAGTGATTATCTAGACTAATATTTTTAGCTCAGTTTGGGAGTTTTCACTTTCAATAATGTATAGTTTTTCAGTTATAGCTAACTCAAATAATCTTTAAATCACACATTTAGAATAAGTACATAATCTTGCATTATTATTTTATGAGCAATATACTTAACACAAAACTTAAACCTAAAATGTGTTCTATTAATGTTGGTGCTCAGAGTCAAATTCTAATTTTCAGTTTTCTCCATTATGTCAATTTTTGTAATAGTTTCCAAAAATAAAAAGGAAAACATTACTTTTTAAAAGATGTGAAAATGTATGTATGACATTCAACTGTGAAAAAGTAAAGAAAATCACTATTGTCAATATTAATTTGACAGAAAAATGCAAAACTAAATGAAACATTGAATCTTATCTCAAGTCATTCACAAATACGAAAAGCTTCTATTCACTATCTGAAGAAAAAAAGTGCTTATTAGTTCACTGTCGCTTGTGTGATTGCTCCGCATCGCGATCCAGCATCCAACGTTAAACTACAATCATTTTCCCATTCCAAAAATCTTGATAACAGTTCTACATCACTTTGATGTCCTGGTGAAATCTTTTGCCCATTTCGTAACTTATGTCACCAAGTTTGGGTGGAAAAACTGTCTAAATGGAAATTTAGCAATTGAATTTGCAGTGGCATGTTCGAACACTTATTTATTTATAGGCATGAAGCAATTTCTGCATTCCTTATCTGTAGTCAGTTGACTTGATTCTACCAATAAAATTCATGCAAACCCATTTGTAGCTAATCCAAGCTCTCAGTAGAGTCTCCCGTAATTTCGGGAGGAATTCATTATGTAATAATTCTCATTTCTGTGGTCCCGCAAAACACTTTCCTTCAGTTTTATGGCTGATATAAGATTTATTGAGCACAATATGTACATATGGATTAATACAGTGCTATTGTGGTCAAGTATGATCATGTTTTGCATAGACTGTCAGCGATTGGCATGTAAGTGTGATATTTCCACAAAATCACAAAGAGTACAGGTAGATAATTTCAATGCCAGGTGGTGTCCTTGTCCATATATCTTAAGATGGAATGGATGGAATCCATGTTCCGTAGTTCTCGTGTACATTTGCCGTAGCTCCAAGTTAGGCTTCTTCCATTCTGTGGTGTTCATAGCTGGTGTTAGAAATTCAGATCTTTGTTTGCAGCTTTCTCTTCCCTTAATCTTATTTGTTCTTCATACGCCAATGTAACTTGAAGGCCATGGCTCTGTCTTACCTCTTTTAAAAAGTAGTCTGTGTCCACCAGCATGTTATCCTCGATCGGGTTGATTTAGATTCTTAGAGAAGTGACAATTTCCAGTTTGTCGGTTCTACATAACAAGATGTCAGTGTTGGAGATGTTTCCTCCTCTTCTAAACTTCATGTTCTTAGTTTTACTTGTGTTTATGGCTGATATAAAACTAAATTTCTCTTGAGGTATTCAAATACAATGGAATTGGTCTTTCCAAGAGCTCTTTTAGAAAATTTTTCACTAGTTCAAACTTTATTGTGGAATGGGGGAAGTACTTTTTTAGTATCAACTAAAGGGACATACCTAAATTTTCTTCTCCTGGTTGAAGATGCCTATTTGATTTCAATTTGCGACTATCTCATAGGCATAGGAAGTAGCACAATTTTGAAAGTTGCTTTGCATTTTCAATAGCATGCCAAACATTTTTAAATCTTCAGAGGTGCTCTCCTAGTGAAAGTTGAAATTAATTCTAATACCACACTCATGTTATTAGAGACTTGAAGCTTTCCTGGCGTTGATTATGAATGATTTCTTCTCGGTAGATCAGTCAGGTAAGTGCTAAATCGCTGTCCAAGATGCACTCTGTCACCATCATCAGGAAACTCAATGATGGCGACAGAGTTCGTCGTCGAAAGCTTGGACAGCAATTTAGCACTTATCTGTCTTATCTCCCGAGAAGAAATCATTCACACTCAAGTTCTCATAACTGTGTTTTACATGGACAGAATGGGCACTTGGTACAGAAGACTTCAGTTTGCCATCATGCAAAAGAACAGCTTTCACACTTTTCTGTGAAAAGAAAAGGAAAAATACTATTTCGCTCTCCTTCGTAAGATTTCAGGCTAAAATACATACCAAGTTTCCAGAAAACAAACACGACAAACAATTCAGCTGTATTTCATTTTTTCACACGTATCAATAAACACTCCTGTCAAAGAGATTGTTCTAACTAAAACAGGAAACAATGGTTGCTTGCTGTCTGGGACTTATTGCAGAGAATTAATTCCTTCTCTAATTTTTAAGAAATACAAATATTTTTCGTGCATTATTTAGTTGGTCATCGCTTATCTAGTGTAAGAGGACACGTACACGTACACGTACATTATATAAGATCGTTCCTTTTCCCTTGTGGGTACTACAGCAAATAGATCTTGGAAGCGGAGGAAAGCGTAAATTACAAATAAGCAGAAAACTATACGAGGTTGGACAAAACAAACCAGTTCTGAAATTAGAGTAATGAATTTCACATCTTACATCAATCAAATGTTCCGGCGAAAATTCGCTGTTGACCAGTGTTTTTGTTTCCAATTAATTTCTAGTATGTTACACCTGTCCATCGTGGAAGCCCTAAATGTAGGAATACGCTGTACCGAAACACTGACCGTCGCTTTCCAACAAGATGGAGCCACCCTAAACTTCTGTGTTTTGAAACAGGAGGTTTCCACTTAATTTACGACCACTTATTGCTGAAGGTGTAGTGGTGGAATCATGTTTTGTCCTTTGTGACATTGTAGTGAAGAAAACAGTACCCTTCCGTGACAAACCGTTCCAAAAGCTGCAGATGTTCCATCATGTACTTTTCCTTGATTTGTTTGAATAGATTTCGTGGAGCTCATTGGGAACAAACTTTCCAGCACTGAAGAATAACGGGCGAACCCTTCTACGCGACATTCCCAACGTGATGCTCATCTGCCCTGTGTCAACTCCTCCACGTGAGTTGCGTTCCAATCTGCTGATGGCGTGCTGCTATCCTCGCCGGTAACATTTCCGCTGCCGTTCGTAAACTTTCGACATCATTCTGGGACATGTAGACAAGACTTTGTAGTGTTCATGGTTAGGCTTTCACAGCCGGCGTTAATCCAATAAAATGTATTTCCCAGGCTTGTGGGCCATGGACCAAAGGAAGAAAATTCTCCTAAGGTTTCGCTCATATCTCCGACGAGTATCTTCAGAGGATGATTCTCACTAGGTACTTGCCAATAAAAGTTGTCTGAACTTATCTATATAAATAAAACAAATTCCTATTAGTTACTCATTCTGCAATTGGGGATGAAGTTTAAAAACAACACAGTTACAATTAAGTTAATCATTTTTAAGTTTTTTGATAGCCAATATTTCTTTTTTGTGTTGCGTAAATATATAAAGATGGTTTTCCGACGCGCAAACACGCGACGTATAATTGACCATGAGAGAAACAGGGAAACTTCAAATTGATTCTTCAAACTTCTAAAGACTGCCCTTGCAATTTATTAATAGTATCGTAAAGGCCAAACGCACGGGAAATTGTAGACGTTTAAAATCAAAAGGTAAGTCCGTTGGAATCATCGGAACAAGCAGGATTAAGATATCCTCTCGTTTGTAATTTCCCTTGATGATTGTTGCCTCGATGACCTTATTCATTAGCATTTTCACAGTATCGTTCTATTGTACATTCGTGGTTGGTTAATGTTACGCAGCACGATCACAACTGTTCCTACTTTTAATTTTAAATTGTGAGGTGGAAGTCCAGGCAATTCCAATAAATTAAAAAAAAAAAAAAAAAAAAAAAAAAAAAAAAAACCGTGGAATAGTTGACTATACCTCGGCCGTTCCATCTGCGGCTCTGACATTTCTCGAGAGGGGGAAGCAGGCTGTTGCCAGTTCTTGAGCGGGAATTTCAAGCAGAGGAACAATGCGTATTTTAAACATTTCATGTATTTGCATATTTCACGAACCAGTAGCCATATTATTATAATAGCGATAATAATAGGACTTACGAACACTAAACATCGGAGTTCACGCACGAAAATTATACCAAAGAAAGTTCACCAGCGCAAGCCGCTATTAGGCCACGTGGCTCAAACAAATTTAAGCTGGCAACACGGTGTTGGGTTCGGGAGCCACGCCTACCAGCGACAACGCTGATTGGCGCTAGCAGACAGTTTTAGCTTCCTGACCACGACACCGGATGTACAGACTCCCAGTACCAGCAACAGAAGCAGTTGGTGTGCGTGAAAGGTGTGAACGAAATATTTGAATAGAGTGATGTTGTAAAGAATATCTTGCATGATAATGAAATTACAAGTTGTATTTCAATGTTTTGAAGCTAATAGATTCCTATACTCTCATTATAAAGATAATTCTGACGATATATTTTCAATTACTCATTATTATATGTTGGTACTAGTAACCTTCCCCCTCCACCTCCTGCAGCCACTAAATGTCAGAGCCGGAGATACAGTGGCCGGACAGTACTTCATGCTAGTTCAGAACTGTGTTAACTAATTTATACAAAATTAACACTCTAGAACGCAAATCTGACATAGCAACACAACTATTATCATTATCTGCGTCCTACTGCTCATCAGTGCGGTCAGCACGTGACGTTGCTCGACGCACATTTGACTGACTTCTACGACCTAAGTCGTAGTCCTTGTCATAGTAAAAAAGTTTCCGCGAATTTGAGAAGGTCAGAAAGGAATTCAATTAATTTGTGTCAGTTTTATTCACATTCACGTATTCATAAACACAAATTATAAAGAAGGTGTCCAAGGATTCAACGATATTTGACCACAATTGTTTGTGGTCAAATATTTAGTGTTACTGTGCGTTCATAAATTAATTTTGTGTCTAATCTTCGAAAGGTATATCATGATACATAAAAAATTCAGTCTTGCTAACAAACGATAAACGTTATTTAATGAAATATGGTAAGTGAAATATCTATGAAGTCTAGAAAGGAGTGGAATATCTTTCTACTTTGTAATGCTTTTGTTACCGAGCGGGATGGCTCAGGCGGTTTCGTCTGTGGCCCGCATTCGGGAGGCCCGGGTTCGATTTCCTTGGCCGACCTACCTGACCCATGGGTCTTTTGGGGGATTTTCCCGAGTCGCTAGGCGAATGCTGGGTGGGTTAATTACATCCCCTGAATTTTCTGTCCCTTCATTTCATCTCCATTATCATTTCATATCTTCTCTCATCTGGTAGTCTCTTTCAGGGTAAAAGTGTCGGCGGGTGTCTCGGCGGTGCATGGCAGGATGATATGCTCTGAAGAAAACTACTTCCTCCGTCAGGTCGGTTGCCGGCCTCAGCTCCTCTGCTGGGTCCAATTCGGGACCGCCAGCCAGGGACCTCTGGGGCTCGGATCGCCTGCCTGGGACCATTAGGGTTCGGCTGCTGGGCTCGTTGCCATCCCGCTGTAGGGGAGCGGGTTCGTTGTCCTGGGCTGTCGGGGAAGGTCTCTATCCCAGTAAACTGTGGGGACCCTGCCCTCTGTACTGTCGTGGCTCCTTGGGTCGGCTTCCATCTGTCTCCTTCGCCTCATCCTTCCTCCCGGGATGCCCCCACTTGGGCGCATAGGAACAATGGGCCCAGCAATGTAGCCCATGTACCGAATGCCCTCCGTAATGAAATCCCAATCCCAATGCTTTTGTTTGTCGAAAATAGAAGGTGTACGTGTTCCTTAAAAGTTTGCGTGTGTACTTTTATATTAAGTTAGTAAATAATCCGGTCCATTATCACATCGGGTTTGTTTTTCTCATCTTTTAAACCATCCTTGGACTTCTACAAATATTTCAAAACCAACATTAGTCAAATCGGATGTATGTATAGATTATTATTATTATTATTATTATTATTATTATTATTATTATTATTATTATTATTATTATTATTATTATTATTATTATTATTATTATTATTATTATTATTATTATTATTATTATTATTATTATTATTATTATTATTATTATTATTATTATTATTATTATTATTATTATTATTATTATTATTATTATTATTATTATTATTATTATTATTATTATTATTATTATTATTATTATTATTATTATTATTAAAGTGTTGATAATGATAAATATACACTACTTAAAAATAAAAACGTTTTAGATTTCTTAAATGTACAGGAAGTTCTCTTGTTCACTTCCATATTCCTCCATTTTTAAAGTCAGCTGCCTGGATTCGACTGCCCCATTATCAGGGACAGATTTTCTTAGTGTAACTTGCCATTATACCTATAAACTTTAACATGGAGTTATGAAACACTTTGCTATGTGCTTTAGCCGACTTCTTAATGTAAGAATCGAGTACAGTATGTCGTTATTCATCCTATTACACAATTTTGATTTCACTATACTTATCCGACTGAAATTCTCTTCACTTCTGCATTTGAATGGGGTAGACAACACCATTATTACAAGATTGCATATCTCTTGAAAGGAACTCATATTTGTAGAATCTTAAAATCACCTACACACTTCAGCCCAAAAGTCCATTGTATATATTAGTGTGTGCCATTTATGAAATTGGTATTCTATCACTGCCTAATGACACGTCTGGTTTAATACTTATATAAAATAGTTCAGTAATTGGCGGTTTAACAGATTTGAGATTTTCGTTTACACAGGATATGTTAATTTTTTTTCTATTATTAGGAAGCCTATTTCTAAGATTTTTAAAATGAAATCTGTGCACCGTTTCAGAAGGACATTTCCAGTGTCAAAATTAAGTTTAGTTTCTGAAATCACTTTCTGAAATTCTTGCACCATAATTGGTTTAGGATCTACATATGAATCAAACCATTTGTAACAATACTATCTACTGTGGTATTAGAATTGTCCTATTCAATGACTGCATCTTATTTGTCAAATACTGAAGTAATTTTGTGAAGTCAACATTTTCGCTTTCAAAACAATAGGTTGTCTTTTCCACTTCCTGTACTATTGGTTATAAACAATACAAGTATAACTAATTCACACGTTCGCAATACATGTTGTACAGCATTTATGCTGTGAAGCAACTTTCTTTAGAGTCTGACAATCTGAAAGTGAAATTTCAGTTCTTCTCACTGTGATAGTATTTGTATAACAACAGGTTCAATTGAAAGCTATCTCGCCTTACACACAGCTGGAATTTTAGGAGTTCCTCCCCTACATTTAACATTTTGTAAATGTCTCTGTACACTTCTTAGCGCTTAGAAGAATGCAAAAACCAGTTATACCTTTCTCGAACCAAAAAGTCTATATTTCTTTGCAATGCCTTCTGTTGCATGAGAAATAGCTAACTGCAACGAATGACACACAACACATCATGATCAGGTATGGTGTGTTTAAATCTCGTTTTAACCTCTCAATACACCATTGTTTAGTCCTGTGTCCACAAAAGCATTATCAACCCCACCTCGATGATATTTTCTGGTTTAAGTTTATGACACTCCAACAAAGCTTTTATTGAATTAACAATGGCTTTAGCTGTGGCGAAATCTTATTCCCCCAAACCTAAGAACGTGTAAACTACTTCTCTTTTGCATTAAAACACAAACGCTAAGTAACTTTTGTAATAACTGTTGATTCATCTTAAATCAAGCTGTGTCCATTACGCAACATTTCCAAAAAGTGTTTAACTCACGCTTACGATAATTTCTCTGCACTTAGTTCTGTGGACCACAGCTCTCTCGCACATTTGCTATCTGAAACACTTTTTACATAAATCTGATAAGTGTTCGCACCAAAGAAGGGAACTGTGTTCAGCAATGAACAGGGAATTACTGAAAAATAAGTATCTTATATTTGAAAAGAGTCGATGTCTATTTCCGAACCGTGAACTGTCCCTATATCTCAATAAGTAAATAACTAAAACTTTAAATAAAACTAGTTGAAATAATATGTCATTTTAAAATGGGTCGCCCAAACAAATAGGTACCTCAACAACGCTCTGAGAGAATGCGGCGGAATAATACATCTAACAGAAATTCAGCTTTTAGGGTAATAGTAAAGCAATTTCCAGTTGCAGTTCAGAAGTCATTTTTTGCATTATGCTTCATAAAACTGCAACACAGCTTACATTTTGGTAGTTTTATTTACTACAACCATTATTTGCACTTTAATTTTAAAATGAAAGGCTTTTTGATAAATTCACGTCTTCTTGTTTTACCTACAGGTAAAACGAAATGCTTAGATTGATGCAAAAGGATTTGATTAACCACTCCTCCATCCCCTAATCGCGGAATGAATAATGTTAACCCCTGGCTACTGGATCAAGGCCTGCCAACCCGACAGCCGGTCTCACGCGCAAGGTAGAGTAGGGCAATCGTCCAACCGATACGGGAAGGAGATGTGGTCAGCATCTCGGCACCCCTAGCCGGAAATTTGACTTTCCAGATCAGCGTCCGCTACCTATCGTAGCTCCTCAATTTCCTTACGAAGCTGAGTGGGCACCGCTATATATATCCCTCCAGGGGTGGGTTCGATCCCGAGTACCTTCCGTGGCAGGGAAAAAAACAGGACGCCTTAGCCCACTATGCCACAATCACAGAATGAATATGTATTACTATTTATATATCACTATTTAATTAATAAATGCAATGCATTTCTTTTATTTATAGAGAAATGAGTATATAAAAATATTGTGTATCATTTCGTTACATACTTTTAAAGAGCGCCCAACTGAGACGTTTAACCTTTCATATGTCCAAATGCTTTATAGTACTCATTAATCAGTAAAATGGTACTGCCCAGTAATTTAGATAATTTTACCGTCAATTGCTGCAACTGAGAAAGTATTTAACGAAGAAAAAAAAAGTTTAATCGATTTCGGAACTAAAGCTGCCGAAACAGGAAATGCTTTCCATTTTTATTTACCTCTACAAACTCTCTTATCTACCTTGCTCATCCACTGCACTGACGTCGATCTGCATACCTGAGATACACACCAGATGTCGTTGTAGTTTTAAAAATGGCTGAGTGGTTTGCTGGATGGTGAAAGTTGAGATCTTGGCAGTCATTGCTTTAGGAGCGATAAGAACTATCGTGTTGCTTCGTTACCAAACAACTGAATATCTGTAGCATGTATTGATGATATTGCGTGCATTAACGTACCTCACATGTTTTGTTGTTTTCTGGTGTGGTGATATCAGTGATATTAAATTTCAGTTTTTGACATTCAGGAGACCGTGACCAGCCCACAAAATTAGTGCCAGTTGGACAAGGATTTGCACTGTTTATCTTCAGCACCACAAACGGACATAGAATGTAAAGAAAGACATGTAAATGTGTGCTTCATAAACTATGTGATAAAAATACCTGTAAAAGTACAAGCATATTCTCCATGTACCTGTCAAAGCGTGTCTTCTAAAATTCTGGTGCTGGTCATCGCCAACAACTTCATTTAATTTGAATGTATTCCTAGCAGAAAATAATGATTCCTTCGAAAACATGGCTTATATTTAAAACTTTAAGGCCTACTTCAAGTTTGCATATCATGTCAGAAATCTATCAGTCAGTGACATAAGGAATATTTACTTGAATGTAAAGTTTGTTTAGTAAACATGTTAGGTAAATCAAGTAGTAAGGGAAGTGATAGTGGATACTGTGAGAATCAGTGTAGTGATCTTGAAAAACACCGAATATGCAGCGGAGATATTCTGACACCAGTACCTCCTCCCCTGCAGCAGCCTATGATGGATGGTCCATCCCCTGTTGCAAAACATTATCGAACAACAGGATCCTCATGCCAGGCCTTGCGGCATGCAGTGGCTTCCCTTAACAGACTTGATGATTTTATCTCTGAAAAGATTGGTTCGGGCTTTTTCTCGGAAGTATTTAAGGTAAGGTGGGAGTTCAATACATAGCACTTGAGTAGATTTATTTTCTAGTTCCACACAGAGATTTTGGTATGCTTTCCAAATTGTTTCTATGCATTTAAGATGAATATTAAATTACACTAAAGAAATCCATATGAACTGGCAGTTGCCTTTATAGATGCCTTTTCTCAAGTGATAATGGATCACTTTCATGTTTTGTAATGACTTCACATCTTTTACTCTTTAGTTTAGAACCTAGAGTTTCAAGATTTGGTTAACATTATATGAAGCTGTAGGGTTTTACTTTACACTTTGCAATAACATTGAATGCTTGCGAACCATTTACGTGTTTTGAAGTAGTGTAGGCTTTCATGGCCAGAGTGTTATTCTAGAAGAATCTTCCGATTTGTTGTGAAGTTTCACCAAGAAAATTTTGACTGTGTCACTGATGATCTCGACTCAATTGTAAGCAAAATATCTGGACCATTACTCCACCAAACTATGGCACATCAACCTGGAAGATTCTTTTAGAATTATTTATCTATAATGTTTGTTGTCATTAATCTGTGGACGATTTTAGAGAACAGTTATGAAGTGCATGGATTTATTTTAATGGTTTTAATAGAAACCAAAATATTACTGCATTTTAATCTTCTGCTTGTATAGGATTAAAATTTAATAAGAGTACAGCTTGTTTACCAAATGGATAATGTGCTGCAGCATGTCAAATTTCTTGCTTGAATGGAAGCCTGTTATTTACCAAAGAATATTTTCAACAGCATTTCTTTTATCATGTGATGTATTATAAACAATATGAGACTGGACTGCAATTACATGCAAAGACATTCTAGGCTTTAGCTCACTTATGATAAGCAAACATGTATGGGAGCATTACATAAATTTAACAGCTTCGTAGTATTGGTGTCAATTCCTGTTCTTTGAGAATGCCCTCTCATAAGTTAAGCTATTACTTTTATGCTATTTGTAGTGACTTGCAGTGTCAGTAAAACAATATCACTATGATATTATTGCAGTCTGCATTATTTCTGAGTGACTACAGCAGAGGCTAGTTCAATCCATTTTTATTTTGGTTTCAAAAATATCTATTAAACAATTCTTTTTTATTTTATTTTCTGAAGCACCAATTTTTGAGTTAGTACCCGGGAGATGTAAGCCTAGCTTTCCACTTGAAATTTGCTGATAGATTTTTATTCTCTTTAAAGCCGAGGATAAAATTAAATTTATTAAATGCATAGTACATGGAGTCTAAAGGATTTAGCTCTGGCCATTTGTTCTCAAATATCCTTACAGACCTAGGTACCTGTAAAAGGAACATTATGCAGAGAAACTGCAAACAAGTAAAGAGTAAGAGTTGGGAGTCACATGTGAACACTATTGAAATTTCTCTTAAAACACTTATACTATTGGAGATGTTTTGTATTGTTACATAAATTGACAGCTGCAATCAAATATTTAGTTGACACCAACTGTATTTTTTACATCCATACTTACAATTATTTTTAATACGAAAGAAAATCATTGTAAGAGCTCAGTTTAAAAAGACAATACTGACTTACACAATTAGCCCCTTCAAACTCCTCTTTCCAGTGACTACTTTGATTTCATACTCACACTCCATAGAAATTATGTGAAATTTAAGAGGCTAAACAGCATTTTCATTATCATCAGTACACTTTTACTTCTAAGCCATTTTTTAATTGATGAAAAACTTTTCTGTACATAGCTTATACAATATAGTTTTGCAAATTACCTACAACATTTTAAATAATATGAAACATATATATGGGGCTAAATTTAAAGGATGGGGTATTATAGGTAGACACTGGTAATCCCAATAGTCTTTAAGGTTATGATATTAGGTCTAAGTGTTGTTTTCCTTTCGGTCTTCTATTGTCTTGATTTGGTGTAGGATTTGTTGGTATCTGTCATAAAGGATTTATATGTTGAAGAAATGAGTTGTGTAGTCTTGTCTTTTATAGCTCTTTCAGAGGACCGTAGATACCTTCAGAACATCTAAGTCACTATGGAGAGAGTTGTTACGAATGTACCAGGATGCATCAGTTATGATTCATAAATATTTGTTTTGTTGGGTTTGAATTCTTTTTGTGTGTTGATGAAGCAGATTCCTGTACTGTAGAAGCATACTGCCATAAAGGTCGAATAAGGGAATTGTGTAACAACCTCTTGTACTGCAGAGCTAGAAATGACTTTCTTGTGATGCGTGGTTATTTTGCCTAATTGTCGCTGAAGGACCTACTGCAACCAAAGCAAGAGATTTGTTTGCTATGAGTTTAAATTGTAAGCAGATAACTTGAGGCAACTTGCATTGATGCTTCAAGCATTTGGTGAGCAGATAATTTGGAAGTGTAAGTTTTGGGATCAGTTTATTATTATGGCAACACTTATGGTTTGTGATAGAACGCAAAATCAGCTACAAATCTCGTTCATTAATAAGTTTTGTAGGATTTGCTGACCGTATATGTCATGTTGAACTATAGCAGTTTAGCAAGCACAACCATTCAATTGAAAATGTACATTAATTATGTTATACAAATCTCTTTGCTTAACAAGATGTGTATTTATAGATATATATCATCCTTAAAATAAATCTTATCATTGAGTCTTTCTTTATATCACTTTAAATTTACATTTCAAATAGAGAAAAACTACATATTTAAAATTTATAATTATTTAATTAAATACCAAAGAATGGTATTTGAATTACAGTGAAGGAAACTAATGATGCTTTGGTTCTGAGACATTTGGACAAATGTTTTGATAGAGTTATTGAAGAAGCAATCCAGATTAAACACCATCTATGGAATTTCATTAGAGATTTGGGACTTCAATGAATACAGCTTGGGCTCCAGCGATAATATATAGTTGCAATAGAAACCATGAGCAAATGTCACTGTGCAGAAACCACTCGTAGAGGTGTTGTTGAAGGTAAACCTTGCTCCGAAGAGGAGGGGCCTTCGACCTTTAGCCATCCTGGGGCACTGTCCCTAACTGGCATTGAGAGGGGTTTATGGAAAAGTGGCCTTTTTTTTATGAGAAATAATGAAGAGAGACAATGGAGATAGGAATGAAGAATTGAGGCTACTGTGTTAAAGAACACCTGGTAGGTTATGGTATGGCTAGAATGACTCTGGGATGCTGATGTCCCCGGGGTCGATGCCATCTTCCCCGAAGCCGCGGATGAGATGGTTAAAATTGGAGGGAAGACCAGATTAGAACCTTCGGGAGAGGCTGAGGACGTAGTCTGTCAATTTTGGAAAGGTTAAATTGGAGTGGATGTTTGCATTGGGAATATACCATTCAGCAGCTGTAGCAATGTGAAGGTATCGATTCCTGAGGACCTGGAGTTTCCAGAGATGGGATTTGGCCACAGCACCTTGGCCTACGCTGGCAAGAGGGGTTGTAGTACCTGTTTAAAGATGAGAAGCTTGTTCCGCAGAGCCAGAGAGGACTTCCTCTTGTACAGGGGATAGAGCATCGTTATTTTTTTGGAGACTGGAGGTGACTGATATAATGTGGGCCTTCCAAGTGAGGTGCACGTGTCGAGAGGCACTCCAAGGTACTGGGCTTCAAAACCCCAGGGTACTGCAGCTCCTACCAGGTGCAGCTCAGGAACCTTTTTGGTGATGGTGACAAGTGAAAGTAACAGCCAGCGATTGTTAGTATTTATCTGAAGTCTCCAAGTGAGGAACCAGGCAGAAAGTATATGAGTGTATTGCTGGGCACGGTGAACTGCTGTGAGGTGAATGGTGGATGTCGTGGTCAGCAAATAGATATAGGTTGCAGCCCCAGATGGTAGGGATGGTATTTATATATGTCAGGAAGAGCAAGGAGCCCAGAACACTGCCCCGGGGAACCCCTGCATGGATGGAATAGGGCTGAGAGACAATGTCATCTCTAGCAGTGGTAAAGGTGCGGTAGGCTAGGTAATGATGGATGAGATGGATTAAATAAGGAGGGAAGTTATATTGGATTAAGCGAAAAAGGAGACCTTCCTGCCGGATGAAATCAAAGGCTTTGGAAATGTCAAGGAAGAGGGCTGCAACGTAATGTTGATTGTTGAAACTGCGGATCACCTCATTGACAAAACGTAGAAGTTGATGAGAGGTAGAATGTTGGCGGCGAAAACCAAATTGTTCTGCTTGGATGATATGTAAGTTGTCCATGATGTGTTAGAGGCGACCGTGGAATGCCTTCTCAAAGTGTATACTGATGATGGGAAGGAAACTGATAGGATGATGATTGGTAATATACAAGATGGGAGAACCCCAAACTAGATGACGGACTGCACAGAAAACTCGAAGGGAGAATTCCTAACCAGATAGATGATGGACTGCAGAAAATTATAAATTAACATGAGGTAATCCTTTCTGTGAACCAGTCGGACAATGTCAGACTGTTATATAGTGTGGTGGTACAAGCCCCACCCACATGAGGAAGGCTATATATATGAGGACGGTTCCTGAAGAAGGCCATGGTACTTGAAGTGGCTGAAAGCTTGACATTAGTAACTTTGACACGGCTGGTCACCTGTGAAGCATGGATTAGAAACTAACAGTTTTTATTGGTTCAGCATAACATTACATCATGTCATAGTTTAACTGTGAGACGTCATTACATTCCAAACGAAGCACCTACAGTACTTTCAGCCCCATTAGTGCTTCATTTAGGCATGTAGGAATTTCATCCTGATTGTCTATGAATGTGGAAGTAAATACACTGCTATAGTAAGCTCAACCCTTGTAGCAGATTGATGACCTTGTGTTTGTTTACATTGAGGTATCACTGATAGTATTTATGTAAAATTATGTAACAGCTGTGGCATGCTTCACACTTGTTGTATTCAAACTGTTTTTGAGCCAAAAGATTTGTAAAAGTAGCAAACATTTCTGATTATATGCTTTGATTGTGAACAGTGTAAGAAGCAAGTGTTTCTGAATCTCCTGCAAATAGGTTTTTAAAAGGTTGATATAGCGAGAAAAACATATTTGTTACACTGGCATTATTTTTCTCCATCCATTACAACCTTAATCCTTTATGCCTTGTATTATGTGAGAACTTTGTTTTTAATTCACATCCTCCCAGTCATATGAGACAATGAATGAAATGGTTAAAATGATGCTCAAATGAGTATAGGATTCGTAGAACTTAGTTACCCAATATTCATTTTTTAGGATAAGAGAAAACACTGAAAAAAACCTTATGTGCGGAACTGACCTTGCCCAAGAGTCAAACTCAGGACCTCATTAATGTGAGGCAGATGTGCTATCACCATGCTGCAGAGGCTGGCATGTAAGAACTGATACTTCTGTTCATATTATATCGGATCATTAAAATATATGGTAACACCTTTGCAGGCTCTCTCCACTGTGTGAGAAAACTGAGAGCTCTAGAGAAATAATCCAGCAGAGGCGCACTAAATTCCTTAACTTTCAAATGGTAGCACATCTCTTGTTTCGTTAATCAAAAGGAAACCCATTATTTTTCTAGCACTTACCGCACACCACACACCAACTTTCACTCAAATTTAATGCACCTCTGCGAGACTTATTTATTTCCCTGATGAATATTGGTTCTCTCAGAGTGAAAAGAGCTAGTGAATCTGTTACCATTTATTTGAATGGTCTTATGTTATGATCAGTTCATGACCGTGGATAATCTCAAATTAAGCATTATAATATTGACTGCCTGCTTAATTCTGATAATGAGCACAATTTCACATTTGTTGAGTTTTTGACAACCATGTTGGCAAGCCTTGCCCCACTTTGGGCTGTTGGACCATGGGTTTATTTATATATTTCAATACTAATAAAAAGGTGGTCTGAGAGCACCACATGACATTTTTCTGCATTCTGTTTCAAATTGTAAGCAATTATAACTCCACTCACACAAATACGATCGTCTGGACTTGTTTGCTGCAATTCACTTTCATGAATGGCATATGTATATATGTGTGAATATCTTCTGATCTGTTAACTTTGCAGCATCTATTGATACCATATAGTTGTTGATTTTATGAATCTGACTTGGAACACATTGGGCCAGTGGCAATTCTCAAATGTGTATGGTACACATTGGTTACAAAATAAAATATTTACACATTGTCATTTACTCTCAGCACTGCACATAAAATTCTGTGCATACCCAGTAATTAGCTAAATTTGAGTGGAAACTTATTTATAATTTTTTGTTTGTTTATGAATTTATTTTTACTATGACTGTATTGATATTGTGATGTTCTTTTGCTAATGTGAGCTACTATTTGATATCTTTCAAATCTTATTTTTGTACACATTTGTTCATCAGTAATGTTAGTTGCTCTTCATTGCAGTTGCTAGGTCTTTGGTATGTTATAACTATCTGTGTACAATTTCTTGTGTTTTTGATTTTCATGTAAACGAAGGTATTTTGAGATCATTAATACTACATGACAGAGTGTTGAGGTGATTGGCTTTCCATGACCTAGCCATGCATTTTTGTTTCCTTTCTTGTTTATTAGAAGAACAAAATATTAGTAACCTGGCGTAGAGTAAGTGACGGAACACAAATAAAGCACTTTGGAGCCGTGTGTCTGATATGAAAGGTTAGCCAATTAACTATTATATGCAAGTTAAATTACTATTGCAGCCACCCATTTGTCGCTTGATACAAATGGTTTTCATTCTCTTTTCTTTCTCCTTCTCACAATATTCAGTTACATTATATGTGATTTCTTGCACCTGCCGATGTATGACACGTTGCTGTTCAGAAGATACAACTCATCTGAACAGAGTGTATATACACTGTCTCGTCCTGTATATGTGATAGGCTTGCATAAATATCTCTGTTGTTTCACATTCCTTCCGGTATGCCTCCATGCTTTCCTATGTAGTTCTTGCCTCTTTGTATATTATTAATATTTTATAGCATCTGTTGGTCATCTTAATGTATTACTGTTGTCGTATAAAATGACCATTATTAGGTAATGTACCTATTTACTTTCTTATTCTAAGAAATGTTATCTTTGGGTTTAAATATCTAATTGGAGCCAAAGCGCTCATCAGTATATGGTCATTCCAAAACTTCTTGACCCGGATTGGATTGTGCTACGGAGACTTGGCATGGAGTTCCAGTCTTGATCTGTTGTACCTATGCCCTAAGTGAGGTATCTCTGGGAGGAAGGATGAGTCAAGAGGAGATAGAGGGTGAACATCCCAAGGAGTCAGGACAGTGCAGAGGACAGGGTCCTTACGATTGACCTGTTGGAAACTCCCTGGCAAGCCAGTACAGCCGGCATCCCATCCCACTCAAGATGTTCATGAAATGGCCCAACAGGTCGGCCTGGAGAATGGAGACCATCCAACCGAAGGAGGAAGTGTTTACTAGGAGCGTATCATCCTGCCATGCAGCTCCGAGACTCCTGCCGACACTTCTACCCTGAAAGAGACCACCAGAAGAGAGATAATGTGAACTGATAAGGGAGATGAAATGGAGGGACAGGAAATTTGGGGGGATGTAATTAACCTACCCAGCATCACTTGATGACCCAAGAAAACTCCCAAAAAACTCGTGGATCAGGTAGGCTGGCCATGGGAATTGAACCTGGATCTTCTGAATGCAGGCCACAGACGAACTGCTTGAGCCACTTTGCTTGGCCTGACTTTGAGATGTCCTGAAGAAAGCAAATTACTGACAGTAAAGCATAACCCTTCAGACAGGTCACTGTAGATTTTCAGATGCATAAGTGTTGTCATTTGATTAAGACCTCCTGCTATCCACACACACTGCCTTGAGCTTCCAGGTGGCATTGTTATCAAACATGGCAACAGGATTTTTCATGTCTTTTATAGAGTTTACTTTAAATGATATTATAGAAGGCTGTGAGTAGTCCTTTCTGTAATTGTTTTTTTCCAGTTTAACGAACAGCTAAAGTAGAAGGCTGAACTCGTGGCTCATTTTACTATGTACAAGACCTGCTTTAGGTGTTTAGTACTTAAAATGTTTGAGTTGGTTAAATGCAAAAGTAAACCAGAATGATAATGAAGAGAACATTAACAAAAGTAACACAATACAGGGGAAAGAAAAAAAATTGTAACATTGGAGTATGGACAATAAATGTTGAGTTACTTTGGCTAAACCAGGCCTTCTGGACTTGGACCATTTATACCACTATATTTCAGACTCAGAATTAAGTTTGCAAGTATTAACCTAGTGATAACATTTTCTACAAAATAAACTGAAATAGGAGCTATGATAAAGAACTTAGTTTTGAGTTGTTTAACCACAGAATAAATTGTATAACAGAATGTAGATTTGACATTAAAGGAGTTCTTCCTCTTTGTTTTCACTAGCTTACAAGTGGGCTGAATTCAAGCACAGTTGTATATCCATTCAAGATAATGGATGGGTCAGGGCATTCCAAAACTGCTACAATCAACCAGATTCATTCATAATGTTGTGCTCATTGATCGCCATTAAGCAGCATTAGTGAATTGGTTACATTGCAAAGACCTCATTGGGTTGTGAGTTTGGCATATTACTGTCTGCCCAGGACAAGAAGGCAAGCTAGAGGAATGTGTAACGTAATCACTTTTGCTATGCGCACTGTGTTTAAGCTAGCTTTCTCAGTATCACAAGGACACTATGTTTGTTTAAAATATGCAAATGTTGTCACATAACTCACCAACACATAATACCTATCACTGCATTTATTGCAACAAGCATTAGATCTGGCAACATGGGTGACTCATATACACTCTCATATACTCATTTCCTAGTAAACAGATCCACTAACAGAGCAGATTAAAAATTCAAACCTCTCTCCCATTCATTCGTCTCCTGCCTTCTTGTGCTGGGCAGACAGTACATGGAGTTTTGGTTATGAAAAACCTTTCCATTAGGACCAAGTGGAGCAAAAATGCAACCCAATGAATGTTTCTCAGGTTTAAGATTTGTTTAAACACAATTTGACAGGTTTCACAGATGTTTCATCACAGTAGCAAAAGATAGATTCATTGCTACATGCCAGAGACAAAGGAGTATTCCAAACACTAGTTGGCAAAACTTCAAAGTGCACCAAGGAAAGCAAAAAACAGGTCTATCTGCATAAGAAGTCATGGCTATTGGATTTTTGAAATTCTGATGGTGTGGTAGACAAACTACAGCTTGCCACAGCAAAGAAAGGCCCAGGGTAATGAGGCACTGTTTAGACATGGTTCTGATGTCCTGCTTGGTGGTTTTTATGACACTTGGATCATTTCAGTTACAGCCCTTTTGAAAGCATTTTGATACCTTCTGCTTGTGTAAATAATACCTTTTTGGTTTTAGTATACCGAGTGAATTCCATTTGTGTAGGGCACATATTTTTTGAATGGTTCTGCTCTTGAAGTAGCATGCATTCTTTGCCACACACATTCACATTCACAGATGTTAACTTCTATACATTGTGTTTTTAATCATTAGATCACACACATATTTGCACTCTCATTCATACTGCCAGACTCTGGGGAAGATGCAGAATTATCTTGGTCCCCACCCCTGGGAATGGCACCCGTGACTCCTAGCACGGCAGGCAGGTGCTCTACCGACTGAGCAATGGGGCCAGCCAAGTAGATCTTGTTAATGGACTCAAGTTTTTTGGGAGATGTGTACTATTTCTAAGATATTCTCTGCTATTGGTTTGAATTTTTAAATAGTTATTCTTTTCTTAAGTGGAAAGTAACTCTTCATATTTTTTTCTCATGGTTGTACAAAGACATAAGAATTGCAAAAAAAAGTCTGACTCGCTGTATGTGCTATATCCTATAGAGAAATGTGTAAATGTTTACTGAAAGGTTGTCATTCTTAGCATGCAATAATAGAGAAATAGGTGTTTTTAAGAATAAATTGTAGAGGGTTGAAAATAGAAAGCTATGTGAAAGGAACACATTAAAAAATATTGTTATCTGCATTATGCTACAAATATATTTTTTGCTCTACACGTTTAAAACGTCTATGTTTACAAATTATAAATACAGTGAAACATGTGACTTCATGCATTAAAGTCATTTTCCCCACTAGCGCATCGTTATGCATACAATTGTCATTCTTGATGGATATGCATTGTGTGTTTATGAATGGAAGAAAAGTTAAAATCTTGTGACCTCAAACCTCTTTGAAAGGAATGCAGTGACTCAGCAGTGTGATATCAGATTACAGAAGTAATCAATATGCAGCAGGTATTTGCCATTACGATGGTGTGTGTTTCACAAAATCTGGCAAACTTCTACTTCAAAGTTCTCCATTGTATAGCTAAAAGATTTTCCTATTTATCTTCAGTGCGCTGACTATAGATGTTTTTCTTAAAATGGGCTTTGTAAGTTAAGTTAAACTGTATGGCCTTGTGCCTCTCTTAACAAGGTATTTTTACTCTTAGTGATACCCAGTAATGTCCTAAAAGAGGAATAAATACTATAAACTTTATAGCATGATGACACTGCATGTTTATCCTTTGCTGCTCTCCACTCAGGACAGTATGGGTAGCTGACACCAAGTTGCCTCTTACCTTAACTATGTGATAGTTAACTATAAATTGCCAATATTCCAAGATATATGCAAGATGCTGTGTGTGGTGTCTCAGACAGAATGCTACAGATAGATATCTTCCAAATGTTTTGTGAATCCCATTGTTTGTCCAACACTGTGATATTCTTGGAGTATTTCTGTCTCAAATATTGTAATATTTAGTATTTGAACTTACTTTAGAAAGACCACTCACATTTCATTTGTCGTGAAAGTATTATTCACATATAGTATCTTAATCAAAGGTGTTAGTCATTTTTGAGAAAATCAAATGATTTGGAAAATTTTCGATGCCAAACAGTTTAGGAGGATTTTCTTTAAAGACTTGTGTTGCATCATTGGAAGACGTGAACTGAAATACCAAGTTTGGCATTTAAGAAGTCTTTTTTTTTTCTTTATATATTTATTTTGTACAGTTTCCATTACAGTTTCAGTACAGTGACTTTAACATTGAACATGCACTATTATTCATTCTGTTCAAATATATGAAATTGCTGACCCAAGATTTACTCGCTAACTCAGGCCTTTGGTTTTCCTGAGCAGCTTGGTGCCATTTCTTCTTGACCTTCGCTTCTTTTACCCTAATTCACTTTTCTCTTAACCTGTATAAGAATTCTCCTATACATCTATTTTTCTTTTCACCCATCCCTGTTAACATGTATAATGCCACTACCTCTTTGCTCACACTGTCCCATTTCTTATCCCATATCTTTTGTCCTGCAATTTGTTAACTCCTTACATTCTACCAGGTAATGTATAGTGCTCTCTTCATCTCCACAAAATTCACATATCCCTACCTCATTACTTCTCAAGCCTTTTAGATATATTATTCCTACTCTCATCCATGCTATGCCTTCTCTTCCGGTTTTGTCACATTGATCTATATATTTTTCCCTATCCTATTCTGTCTTTAATTGCTTATAAAATTTCAAAGATTTCTTTTCTTCTATACCTTCCCATATCTCCGGCCTATCTATGTCTTGTACTCTGGTTCTCACTTCCTTCCAAAAACTGCTATGATTTGACTCCTCTCCCATGCCTATTTTCGATACCATTCTTTCCAATTCTGACCACCAACTATTTGTGTTCTTAATGCTTTTCTGTTGCTTCAGGCGCAGATTCAATAATTCCCCTTTCTGCCCTTTAATACACTTACACCAGAATTTCATTATTCTCTCTAGTATTATTCCCCTCCTTTTTGTGTTTCCCAACTTTAGTAATGCCACTTCTCTTGGTGCCGATTTTGGCCGCTGTAGTAGTTCTTTGCAAAACTATCCATACATCTGGTCTAATTGTGTACATATCACTGATGTGCCCCTTTACCTCCACTGCGTACATTATTCTGGATTCGACGACCGCTTCATACAGTCTTCCTAACCATCTGACATGTGCAGTTTATGTTTACATATTCTTACCCCTGTCCTTGCCTCCCTGCCATTAGCTATCATTTTTCTGGCATGTGCGGCCCACCCTCCACAGCTACACATCCTTACACCTAAATAGTCATACTCCTTTACCACTTCTACCTTTTGATCTCCTATAAACCACTCCTCTCCTTTCCTCAGTATCGATCCTCTTTTAAATACCATTATTTTTTTGCAGTTTATTCTTAATTCCTAGTCAGCGCAAAATATATGAATTGCCTCAATTGGTTTTTGTAGACCTATTACAGAAATTGCTCCTACCGTTAAATCACCCGCATACAATAAACCAGGAATCTCTTTGTTCATTATTATTGGACAATGGGCTTTAACAAGTCAGTCCATGTGCAATAGACCATAAAAGATTATCCGAACTAAAGAGTGCTAGTTCGAGCTCGAGATGACATGTTTTGTTCAGTTGAGAGATGACTGCCTTGTTGGACAAAGGTACCCCTGCATTAGCTGGGGTTTTCGCCCTCTGAGGCAACTTGTTTACGAGGCCCAGATCAGCGTTGGGCTAAACTATATACGTAATATCAACAGGTGACATGAATGAAATGTTTTTTATACGGAAGAGATGGACGTTTTTGATTAGGGTTCGAAAGAGGATGGTTTTCATCTGCTGCCCAATCGAAGCCGGCTGGTCACATTACCAGTTCTTCACACACGGTAAGGAATCGCTCTAGTGTCTGTTGATTCATGAACACGACATCGGCGCGTAGTTTTTGCGGATTAAGCTGTTTAATGGGAGAAAGCAAGTGTACCGACCATGGGGTCACCGATGTGATCGGCTTACGTGGCTCCTCGTGTCTGTAATGTTTGCCTAAACGTCTCATGTTGCGGCTCGATTTCTTGCACACCTTGAACGAATATGGAGTGACCAAACGCCAGAGAAAGGTAATCCCAATTGAACAACCTTGTCCTTGTGAAATAACCATAGCGTTCACAAATCAAGGATAGTTCAATACTGGCTGGATGTCCAGACTCATTACTTGAACTTAATCCTAAAGTAATAAAGGAAATTCTTCGAAATTTCACCAACTATAAATTCTTTTAGAGCGATCCAAGACTCTACGACTGAAGTGATCAGCGTTCTGGTTTATCAGCCCGCAGGACCCAGTTCGGTTCCTAACTGGGTTCGGGGAGAATTCTCCATCCCCTTTTGTGATGCGCTTTAATGTTAAAAAGCAATAAAACAAATTATTATTCTTAAAAGTTGTTTCTGAAATCAAAATCTTCGTTATGGCTCTAGAAGTTAATAAAGACATATGAAGGTTAAAAAAGCTGTTGTGTTGCAGTCACCTGACTTTCCCTACTCTAGTCCAAACTAATATTTCAAACGCTGACGTCATGTTAATCGAGTTACTGAAATTATCTTATTCTTAATTTGCTTTTAGGTGCAAGTGGAATGCGGGTACACAGTAGACTTTAATCGATAGTCAAATATTTAAAGAGTAGAGCTGGTGGCTAGGAAATTTCATTCTAAAGTGCATGACCAAGAGATAACAAATGAATAACAAACATAAGGATTGAGATAGCCTGGCATACATTATACACGACTTTCAAGAATGCAGGGACCATAGCATATTGAGAAAAATAATCTGTTAATGTAAAATATGGTTCACTGATTTCTAATGTAAGCAATCTTCTCTCTTTATACAGTTATTTAGCATGTACTGTTAAGAATTAAGGTACAATATAAATACAAAAGAAATAAAACAAAACTTTCGAACATGAGGACTTTTGGAAGGTTTTAGCAACCGGAAAGTGCAGTAGCTACATCCACGAAATTGGAATAAAGGTGACAGTTTCCAACAAACTTGTGTATGTTAAGGCTCTGGTTTGTTTGCGCTCTTCGTTGATACACTTTAAATATGAAATACTGCCAACATTTGAGTGAAAAAACATGCATAAAACCACAAGTTGAAGGTCATAGGCCGCAAAGCATAGTCGAGGAGAGTGAAGTTCAGCCCCAATGTCGAGGATGGCGTTAGAAACTATCAGTTCTGGCGGAACGCACTTGGGTTGGCAGTTTCTTCTGCACATGCGCATTGATAATGGAATGAAATCCTTTATTGACGTTCTATAAATGCTTATATCTCATAAACCTCTAATTTAGATGTTTTCATTGCATTCAACTTCGTTTCTAACGTTTGCTTCTTTTCTTTTGTTTTCCGTCTTAGGATACGAAAGTTTAGCCACAGCTTTTGATGCTATTTCAATACACACGTCTGTAGTACGTATTTGTTATATGGGAATTAAGCAAATATAGAAGATCTGTATAATCGTCTTTTGAACTGTTCTGTTTCTTATAGTGTTACAGCTATTTCTTGCAATAAAATATAACGGCTGTTATATACTGCGGAGTGCAGCAAATGGCATTCTGTGTCCGTATATAGGCACAAGGATCCTATACCGGCGTCGTCCTTAATATAAATGGCGATGTAAACAAAGCGTATGTATTACTCCGCCGGCGACTGTGATTGGAGGGAATATTCACGCAATTTTATTCCCACGTGGCAAACATGTGCGTTGTCAACGAACTTCTATGCAAAGTTTTTCTTTGCCGTTTTCGATGTCTGATTAGCTATGCGATAGCACTTTTACGTTTACATTAAATGCAAAGGCTGTTAACTGTGTAATCATGTTTTCCCTTTTTACATTAAAAATTGACCGAATGCTTCCAACAGTTACTTAAATATTTGATTTTTTTGTTAATTTACGTCCTCCAACGTTAAGTCATATCGCACGATGAATGGAATGGGTGAATTGATGCTCAAATGAGCCCGGGGTCCATGGAGCTTAGAGTTACCCGACATACATCTTTCAGGATAAGGGAAAACCCCGGAAGAAACCTTATCCAGCTAATCCACCCTGACCGAGATTCGAACTCGGGACCTCTTGAACGTGAGGCAGACATGCTACGCTACTGAGGCGGGCTTTAAATATTTGATTTCTTCACATAACCACATCTTATTTGTAAATTAAAAATTAAGGCACGGGTCTTTCTGCGGAATAACAGTGCGGGTAGCCACTTTGGCAATGACTTGAAAATTCTACTAGCATGCAACTGAAAAAAAAAGTGCCTAATTGGAACGAATTCCTTAAACGACTTTTACTTCCGAATATTCCTTTGATAATCCCTATGCCACAACAATGCATTTTCACGCTAAACAACTTCATATATTTTTCCAGTTTCTGTTCACAAATTCAAAACCTATGTCGTGAAGTAAGGTGTGGAAGCTCGTTTTCGTAAAGCTTTGCAATTCGAGATTATTGTTTACTGCTTGAAGCACTTCTGTAATTATTGGTGGTTCGTTTCTTACAAAGAAGCTATGCATCTTGCATGAACAGCACTTTTAATAAATTCATCACATTCACCTTCCACAACTGGCCTTTTTTTCTATGTTTTCCTGGGGTAGAAAGCTGACCCGTTTTCACAATTTCGCTTCTTGCGGCATTAATACGTACATGGCACTAAAACTCCGTTTATTCTACTGACAAATGTACTCCATTGCTCAAGTCGGGTATTTTTCACACAACTTACAAAACTCATTCAAATCTGTTTTCACCGCGTTTTAGCGATTTCCCTCTGTTATGTTTACGTATTGCACGGAAACAGCCATTTTGTACAACTGATCTCTCACTTCATTCTCTTTTAAACTGCGCAAGCTCAGCTTGCACTCTGATTAATAAAAGTTACGCTTACATATACCAAATAAAATACTAATTAATTACTGTTTGATTTTTACACTTGTAATAATGTGACGTTGTTTATATATTTTACATTAGATTTAAAGTCTAATCACCATTTATCAACAGTTTATGACGTACATTTCTGTTGCTTCTTTCTTTTGGCATATTTGCGTAAGAAACTGATCTATGTGTGCACTTGAAACACTGCTTACAGAATGGGCTTTCCCTCCCCACATAAAGAGTGGTCATTTGGCAATCCATTGAAATATAATTTAGAGCCGATATGCGACGTATATTTTTCATCCTCACAGAGCTACAAGGCTAAACAGTCAATGATGTACACGTACGCGTGCTTTTGTTTACATCGCCAGATAAAGTAAAGACGGCCCCGGTTTAAAATCCTGCTTAATCTTTATGTAATTTATGAAATTAGATTAGAACGTGCTGTGCAGAGATCATGTTAGTAAGAAGAACTTGGGCTTTTTGGTGGTAAAAGAATAATCAAACTTAGTTGAATGGTTTTTGAAATTATCCTCCCTGCACACAAATTTATCTCTTTAGTATATATTTTTACTTTCATTTGTTTTACTTTTCATTTAAATGCTAGTAACATGATGCATAAGAGTTGCACTATTAGCAGATTTAACAAAAGGGCACAAGCGCATTTATTTTGATCATTTTGTCGTACAACTTTAACTGCATATAAAATCTAATACGATCAGACTGTTTAATGGTGACACTCTATAAACTTCTGTAGCGTAATTAGTAGCCTGTGTCTCTCACGTTCAAGGTCCCGAGTTCGAATGTCGATCAGGGTGCGTTATCTGGATAGGATTTTCCGGGGTTTCTCCTTATCCTGAAAGATGAATGTTGGGTAACTCTAAGCTCTATGGACCCTGGGCTCGTTTGAGTATCATTTCACCTATTTCATTCATCGTCCTGTATGACTTAACGTTGAAGGACAAAAAATAGAGCGAAAGTTGATGAAAATGTGTACACTTTCCTGTGCAAATCAAGACGGGTTTTTATTATCAAGATAATTTCAATTTCAGATATTATATTGGTGTGATGTGGTCTTCCTCTCGAATATTTCTCCATGAGAAAGTGGATTGAGAAAGTCAGCCAGCCGTCGGAAATCCGCTCGGCCACAAAAAGTGCCAATAATCATTGGCAATTAAGCAACTTTCCTAAGCGGAGGGAATTCCTCATTAAATGATTCTTTTGTCATTGAATGAAGTGAAGTAAAAGGTCAGGGTGGGTGTTATGATCCTTGTCCCTTCTGAACCGTCGGTACGAAGGCGGCTAATTTTAACTCGAGTAGGAGGAACTTTCCAGAAATAGAAGGAATTTCAGTGCCACTTAGATGACACGCTTTGAGTCAGAAAGCCAAAATCCAACATGAGGCGGGGCCAGATAGTGCGTTGTTTTTATTGTCTTGCTGTTCATTTACTCATGTTTCAATGTACAAACATACATATATAGCGTTATGCAACAATTTAATGTTACTCATTATTTCCTCCCGATTTTGTGGTAGATTCCAGAATAATGTACAAAACGTGCTTGAGTTAGTTAATAAATTATGTCTTAGAGTTTCAAAGTAAATGGAGTAAATATAAACGAAGTAAGGGTTTTGGGTCATTGGACGAATACGTCATGACATGAACTCATCTTTGCCGTTGTGTAATGGTATCGCTGTCGTAGCGCTCCTGCTTGACATACAATAGCATTGAGGCAACATAAAGGGGAAGCTAGGTATACAAATCTGTGTCAGAAATAATTAATTTTTATTTTCTTTATATGTACTGATAGTAAACACAGGATGTATTATATTCAACCAAAAATTCGGTGCCAAAATTTCATTCAAAATACATATTTTGATACCTGCTGTAAAAGAAGAGCATTTTTTGGTCTCTGTGAACAGTAACTAAAAATCGAAAGGTCAGTTAAATACCAAATTTGATATTTAAGTTCAGGATCTTTCAAGGATACATGCACATTTTCAAGGATAACTTCCACTCCAAACTGCCCGCCTCTGTAGCGTGTTTGCCTCAAGTTCAGAGGTCCCAAGCTCAAATTTCAGTCAGGGCGAGGTATCTGTATGAGTTTTTTTTTCGGGAGTTTCCATTATACTCAAAGATAAATGTCATAACTGTGAGCTCTATGGACCCTGGGCTCATTTGAGCATCATTTCAAATATTTCATCATCCGATGTGACTTAACGTTAAAGGACGTTAATTAAAAAAAATACACTTCAGCCTATCCTTTATATTGAACATTTTTCGAAACTTAATTTTCTCAAAAATGCTGTAAGCATATTGACTAAAGTCCCTTATCTAATAACAGATAAAATGTAATGTACCAACTGAGAATAGCTATTTATCGTTTGTAAAACAAGTCATTTACTACGCTAAACAACTATATATATTTCAAAATTCGTCCGAGTTAACGAGGTTTTGCTGTACTTTAAATAGGTATACAAAAATCATAAAATTATTCTTTTTTTCCCCACTATCCATACACCAGTCGAATATATGCACTAATCATAGAGTTGCTGTCATTTATTTGCTTGCGTAATTTATAGAACTTGAATCTCGTGCACATTGATGGCACTTTATTTAAGCCACTTCTTCATCACCGTCAGTATCATCAGATTTAATTTGGGAAAGAATGGCCATATTAATTATTATTAATACGTACATTGCAACCGCTTGGCTGTCACCAAGTCGGCTCGGGTTCTATCCCAGGCGACCACAAAGTGAAATTTGTGGTGGACAACACGGAGCTGGGGCGGGTTTTCTCCGGGATCTCTGGTTTACTCCGCCATCTCATTCCACTGGTACTCCATCTTCATCTCATGTATCATCAGTTTCACCGCCTGTGGTGCCGTATGCAGTAAAAGCGGGCGTTAACACCACACACACCCGCCTCGGTAGCATGTCTGCCTCACGTTCAAGAGGTCCCGAGTTCGAATCTCGGTCAGGGTGAGTTACCTGGATAAGTTTTTTTCAGGGTTTTCCCTTATCCTGAAAGATGAATGTCGGGTAACTCTAAGCTCCATTGACCTCGGATTCATTTGAGCATCATTTCATTCATCGCCCGATATGACTTAACCTTGGAGGTTGGAGGACGTAGATTAAAAAAAAGAAGCCACTAACACACACACACAGACACACACACACACACAGACACACACACACACACACAGACAGACACACACACCTACAGACACACACACAGACACACACACCTACAGACACACACACACACAGACACACATACAGACACACACACCTACAGACACACACAGACACACACACACACACAGACAGACACACACCTACAGACACACACACACCTACAGACACACACACACAGACACAGACACACCTACAGACACACACACCTACAGACACACACAGACAGACACGCACACACAGACACACACAGACACACACATAGACACACACACAGACACACACACAAACACACACACACAGACACACACACAGACACAGACGCACACAGACACACACACCTACAGACACACACAGACAGACACGCACACACAGACACACACACACAGACACACACACAAACACACACACAGACACACACACAGACACACACACAGACACAGACACACACACAGACACAGACACACACACACAGACACACACACACATTGCAAGCAACACTGTATTCCGCGAATGTTGCCTCACCCAACATGCATACCGTTTTGGTCTTCGAAAGCAAGGATATAGAAACCATGCATAAAGCCTATCTTAACATTTGATATTTATTTCTTTGTACAGTTTCCATTACAATTTCAATACAATAAATTTAACATTGAACATTCTGTGTTATACCTCCTGTACAGATATATGAAATCGCTGACCCTAAGATTTACTCGCTGACTCAGGTCCCCTGGCTATAAGCCTTTGGTTTTCCTGAGCAGCTTGGTGTCATTTCTTCTTGACCTTCGCTTCTTTTACCCTGATCCAGTTTTCTCTTATCCTATATAAGAAATCTCCTATACATCTATTTTTCTTTTCTTCCATCCCCGTTAACATACGTACCGCCAATATCTCTTTACTTACACTGTCCCATTTCTTATCCCATATTTTTCTCCTGTAATTTGTTAACTCCTTACATTCTGTCAGGTAATGAACAGTGCTCTCTTCGTCTCCACAAAATTCACATATTCCTACCTCATTACTTCTCAACCCTTTTAAGTACAATATTCCTACCCTCATCCGTGCTATGCCTTCTCTTCCAGTTTTGCCACATTGATCTATATGTTTTTCCCTACCCCATTCTGACTTTAATTGCTTATAAAATTTCAAAGATTTCTTTTCTTCTATACTTTCCCATATCTCTTGCTTATGTATGTCTTGTACTCTAGTTCTCACTTCCCTCTAAAAACCGCTATAATTTATCTCCTCTGCTCTCCATAGATCTCCCATGCCTATCTTCAGTACCATTCTTTCCAATTCCGACCACCAACTATTTGTATTTTTAATGCTTTTCTGTTGCTTCATGAACAGATTCAACAATTCCCCTTTCTGCCCTTTAATACACTTACACCAGTAACATAGTAATAAAGATAACACATAAATGTGTAAATAATTAAATTTATTTCGTACCTAGGGACCATAAAAATGAGATGTGTCAATAATAGATAGAACTTCTAACCGAAAAATATACAAATAAATATTAATGGACCAAGTTCGGTGGCTAAACACTTTAGATCTTGCGAAAACCGTACGTAAGCTAAATTCTAAGTGAGGTTCTGTGTATTCTATATATAAACGTTGTAAATTTTGAAATTTATGCATGGTAGGGAATTAAACTATAGCATTCCACTGAAAGCTTTTATATCAAGATTTCGCCGGAAACACAAATTTTTGATGACTGCTGGACCTAGAAAGAGCATTTTTAGAAGGAGGTCAGGCGTGTATTTGTGTGAGAGGGGGAGAGAGAGAGAGAGAGACATAACTCAAAACCGAACCTCGGACAAATGCAATATTTCATACATGTCAGGCACCTCTTAAAGTTTTCGACGAAAGGACCTCCCTAACAAGCATATTTGTGCGTGTATGCGTGTGCGTTCGTGGACTTGCATGCTTACGTCCGTGTTCTCTCTGAACCGTACACTTAATTCGGTTAAATACCAATCTTGGTAATTTTTAATATCTTTCAAGGATTTCAACAAAAATCTATCATCTACTTTTTAATTTGAAATTTTTGTTTTTGCTATCTTTTATTCTCTTATATGCTATTATTAAATTAGAATAGGTATTTAAGATATTCACATACTAATAAAATGTACATTAAATTTTCTTCGAATAGCGTGTGTAGTTCTCTTCATTGGAATCAATTTTGTGCAACCATTAAAGTAAAATAGACAGATGTAATTATAAATTTTGCTACGCAAAATTTGTGCATTTCTTGATGTATTTTCTTTAGTATGTGTAGTAAGCAGGGAAAGTATTGTATTCCACCCATAAACTACTTACTGATATCTAGATTGAGGAATCACGATGTGGGAAACATGATTTTCATGCAAGATAACGCTCCACTCCTTACCTCCACCCCAGCTAAAGACATGTTTGGCGACCGTGTCATCAGTAGACACTGGCCAACACCGTTGCCTTCGCAATCTGCGGATGTCAGTCCGTCTTACTTTTGGTAGTGAGGTTACCTTAAGAAACGTGTTTATTTTTGGCTTATTTCAGGTTGTCTTAAATTATATAGTATATCTAGTATCTCCATATATTTATTTTTGTGTGGAATACAACATTTTATTGACTTCCTATATATATATATATATATATATATATATATATATTGTAATTTACGTCCTTTAACTTTTTTAAGTCATATCAGACGATGAATGGAATGGGTGAAATGGTGCTCAATGAGCTCAGGATCCATGGAGCTTAGAGTTGCCCGATAAGGGAAAACCCCGGAAAAACCTTATACAGGTGACTCACCCTGACCGAGATTCGAACTCGGGACCCCATGAACGTGAGGCAGTCATGCTACCATCTACGCTACCGAGGCGGGCATACTTCCTATAAGGACATAGAGAATGCACTTAAACTTTTGTTAAAAATTGTTACTATAATATATAATGCCTAGAGAAGTGTATATAAACGTGAATTAGACGTTTTTTATTGTTTCCTCAATGGCTAAGTGCCTTTCTGTAACGTTAAACGTTTGATCACAGTTCAAAGTAAAAAGTACTGATGTTTGGAATGGACATAACAAACCATAAATCATGTCTCATACTGTGACAGACATGCACGATACAGATGATGCGTAATGCTAATTCTCTTAGGTTCATGTATGTATTTAATCCAGTCTTTAACCTTTTAAAGTTAAACGTCCACCACATCTCTCATTTTGTGTCGTGAGTGCTTCATTACCTCTCAGAGAAAATCATATCTCCTACAGGCAGTGATAAACTTTGTAATCTGTTGCTCAGGCCAAATTGTTTGTTTCTGTGTAAATAAATATATGCGCGTATTTTCTCCATTTTTCTTTTAAACAGTTTTTCTGTCAGTTGCGTTTTCTGATATAAATCATGTTTTTTTTTGAAGGTAGCTATTATGTCTTTCAAACAGGAAGAGTTCTAGGCTGCAGCGAATGAGATGCCTTGGCGTGTTCAGCATTGCCACTTCGTTACCCCCACTTTTCATATTTCCCTCTCTTTCTCTCTTTTGTAATTTACGTCCTCCAACGTTAAGTCATATCGGACGGTGAATGAATTGCGTGAAATTGTGCTCAAATGAGTCCAGGGTCCATGGAGCTTAGAGTTGCCCGACATTCGTCTTTAAGGACAAGGGAAAACCCCGGAAAAAACCTTATCCAGGTAACTCACCCTGACCGAGATTCGAACTCGGGACGTCTTGAACGTGAGGCAGACAGGCTGCCATCTGCGCTACCGAGGCAGGCATTTCTCCCCCTCTCTCTCACACACAACCTTAGTGCATGCTAGTTTCCTTGGCGCTATCGTAAGGGAACCCAAATTGAATGTTCCAAACTTGAAAACCAAAATTTTAATCACATATTAAATACTCTAATTATAATTACAGCTTATTAATTGCCTGCTCTTCTAATCCAATGGAACTGCCAGTGGCTCATTCATATCCGTTTCAGTTCAAAGCAAGTGACACTTCGCCATTGTCATTCTCACTGTCTTCATCGTCTTGAGTCTAGCAAAGTATTATGATAGGTTTCAAAATCTCGTCACAATCTATTTCTTTCCGAAAATCAACTTTTGTTTTTCTGCATATATCATGCAGTTCTCCGAGCCTTGTGCTATCTTGTTAATTTCTTTGTGAATAATACGTTCAACGCCAGCATTGTTTCTGTTTGCAATCCCCCGTTTTATTTGAGTCCACACTAAATTATACATCCTGGTAGGGGGCAGGCGGATCATATCGTGTTCTATGTCAATTATAAGTGCACTCAGCTGATACATTTTTCCTGTTTTTTAAACGGAAGAACTGAATTATGCTGATTTGAACTCTCTAATTACGATTAAGAAGCAATCATAAACCTATCATATGATGGCTCACGTTCTGCAGATACAGCATTCTAAAGGCTAACAGGAAGTAATCTCATCTCTCTCGAATGTAACAAACACCTGGGCTTCTTCAACGTAATTCTTTCAGCACATCATGCCAGTAGTTTATATTTCAATCCTGAGTAATTACAGATTTACGTATATAAATACCAACCAATATTGATGGTTCATTGCAGTGCTTACGTCGCAGTGCATTCTTATATTGGTATTTTGTTTATTTTTATTATCAAAACTATTTGAGCTAGAAGTGTGGGGTTTTTTACTGTTGTGTTATAAACACTACTTTCTACTTTCTTCGTGGATCACATTTTGCTGTGTGCACCCTTAATAAACAAACCTTTGAACTTAAAGGTAGATTAGTAGATAAAATGTACATCTTATACAAATTTACATTCTGATGTCTTGAATAGTTTCTGAGGTCATGGATTAAGTAGATTTAACATTAATGGGATAGGGCTAATCTGATCTTAAGGCAAACAGGCGGGAATAATGGACGGAAACATGGTATTTAACTTTGGTTAATTATTATAGTTTAAAGTGACATTGGCAGCTCGATCTTTGTGAATGCTGTAGTAGTCTGTGTTTGCAGGTCGCTCTCCGGTTTCCTCAAGGACGATCCCACGCTTTAATACCGTTCTGTGCAGCAGTTCTCACTAACCGACTTCAGTTTTATGTAATTTGTATATTTGAACTTGAGAAGCGTATTTTTGTTTTGTTTTAAACATATATTGTAAGGCTATTGTTTAGATTCCCATAGCTTGTGTAATTCATAAAAGAGAATGTTGGCCTTCAAAATTTACGTGATTATGGAAGAAGTAATGTTTTTACTTTGTAGAGCGAGTGTTCTATTCGCCCAAAAATGTTATACCACTTCTATAAAATGTTGCTTTTCAGTATGTGTGAATAGCATAATATCGAAACTGAATGTCCCAGAATAATGCGCATGTTTAGATATTCAAGAATCCTCTCGCATCAAACTGTCCTTTACATCAGGGTTTGCCAAACTCAGGACAGCGAGCTGCTTTTATTTGGCCTGGCTGCAGTCTTAAAAAAGGATATAAAGAAAATAAAGGGTGCACCGGTATTGGAATAATTTATTCATGAGTGTCGAATGAGTGACGATCAAATTTTTGGGTATACAATGCAATAATCAACTGCAAGACAAATGAAAGGACTGAACTGGACGAAACTTGGCCTATTGTACCTATGCCCCCGAGCTTGGGCAACCGCGGGAGGAAGGATAAGGCGAGAGGAGGCAGAGGGCGGCCTTCCCGAGGAGCCACAGCAGTGCAGAGGGCAGGGTCCATACACTTTGCCAGTTGGAAACTTCCCGGCAGGCCAATATAATCGGCATCGCACCCTACTGTGAACCGGAAACGGCCGCACAACACCGGGTTTACAGCCGGAGCAAATCCTGCCATGCAGCGCCGAGACACCCGCCGACACTTCTACCCTAAAAGAGACCACCAGATAAGAAATGTTGTGTAATGATCATGGAGGTGAAATGGAGAGACAGGAAATTTGGGGGATGTAATTAACCTATCCAGCAGTCGCCTGGTGACCCCGGAAAACCCGGGTTATGGGTCATATAGATCGGCCACAGGAATCGAAGCCTGGCCTCCCGAATGTGGACCAAAGACGAAACAGCCTGAGCCATCCCGCTCGGTACAAATGCAAGAAAGTCAATACCCACCTGTATGGCTCAGATGGTAGCGTGTCTGCCTAAGGTTCAAGAGGTCTTGAGTTCGAATCTTACTCAGGGTGAGTTACTTAAATAAGATTTTTTCCTGTGTTTCCCCTTATGCTGAAAGATGAATATCCGGTAACTCTAAATTCTATAGACCCTGGGCTCATTTGAGTATCATTTTACCTATTGCATTCATCGCCCAATATGACTTAATATAACTGAAATTTGTAGCAAAATGTAATATTTGTGTTGCTGCATTTTATTAGTTTAAGTTTTTTACGCAATACGTGATATTTTGATATATTACAAAGGCAGAAAAAAATATGCGATATTTGATCATGAACGTATTGCTATACCACCTTCTCTGGGTTTTGTGAGCGACATAGAATATTATAAGAGATTATATTTGAAGGTAATTACTTACTATTAATTTTTATGTCGATCCTAAATGTGTAAGTTTTGGAAAGGAAAATTTTACTTCAAATAACGCGAGGACTGAATGATCGATCCCTCAAGGAATTTAGGAACCGCACTAAATTATCCGGTACGGAATTCTAGTGACGCGTCTACTACCTCAAGGAATTCCGAGTCCACTGACCTAACCCTCTTTCTGGCACCGTGCTCCACCATACTTTCAGATGTGTGCTCTCCCATGCAAACATTTGTGATTAATGTGATTTGTGAGCCACACATACTGAATCTAGTCCACTTTGTTTCTTGCAATAGAAATATTTTAAGAATGTATTAATCTAAAATACTAGTATGTTAATGAAATATATTGTTTAACATAATGAATTATTTGAATTACCTGTAAATAGATTTGGCAAAACCAGAAGAAATTTGCAAAATTATTTATTTGTATGATAATATAATTTTATGATCGTCTAATGATCATGTTGTCAGCACTGGTGCAATGAAGGTGAAACAGTAAAGAAGGCCAAACAAAACAAGTTGGGGATAGCCATTGCCCATGTTCGAATGTATGCTGAAATTGTACTATTCAGGACTTCTAAGTTATATAACCACGTTAAAAGGGTTTTAATCGTATGTAAATAATTATTGTGGCGTTTCATTTCGTTTAAATTTTTTTTTTTTTTTTTTTTTTTTTTTTTTTTTTTTTTTTTTTTAAACAGATTGGGTAAAAAGTAAAATCTTATATCTTTACAAGTAGTGTATATGGCAAATTAGCTGACTTCTTACTGAATAATAATTCTTAAGAACATGGGTGAAACCATTTCCTGCGTTGCATATAAAACTGCAAGAGTACTTTCCAGAAATTAAGGTTCAAATCCTTATTCCGAAAAAACCTAACTAAGATTTTATTGTAGTTTTCCTATACAGAAACGTGAATCGGGCTGGTGTACAGTTTCCCTGATTCATTAGAGAAACATTAAGTCAAAGTTTGATCAACTTTAAATGAAACAAAACAGAAGATAACTGTGATTATCTCTCTAGTTCCTTTAATATAGGAAGAATAAGCATGTTATGAGATAATCAGAGGGTGGGAAATACACTCACAAAGTCGTAAATGTACATAAATTACGTTAAATGTCATGTACTTCCGTTGCAACAGATTTTTTTTTGTGTCCTACGTTAAGTCATATCGGACGATAAATGGGTGAAATGTGCTCAAATGAGCCCAGGGTCTATAGAGCTTAAAGTTATTCGACGTTCATCCTTATTAGATACAATATCTATGATTACTCTCTGCAATATCACCATCTGTGACTTGTGTATGACTTTTTTTTTTTTTTTAATAGCGTACTTTAACCGGTTAGGTCATGTAGCACAGGGAATGAAATGGTTAAAATGGTGCCCAAAAGAGTCCTGGTTCCATATAGCTTATTGTTACCCTGTATTTATATTTCAGGATAAGGGAAAACTCCAGAAATAACCTTATCCAATTAACTCACCCTGACTGAGATTCGATCTCGGGACTTCTTGAACGTGAGGCAGACACGCTACCACTTTCGCTATGGCTGCAATGTAACGTTTTCTATGTATATTTTAGGGAAATACCTTGGATTTTACGAGTGTTTCTATCCAAGCTAGTCATATTTTGTTTCGATTAGGCTAAATAAGGAGTACTTATTCAAATTATTGCATATAGAAATAATGTAGCTACAGGTAGAGCTCGTCGAATTTTTTTTTTCTGACTAAAATGTGACACTGGTTCCAGTTTAAATGTTTGGGCCAAAATCATTTCAGCTTCTGAGAAACAAACCACATCGATCCGAATGAAATTCCAGTTCTTCTTATAAGTCCATATTGCTCCATTTGAAGTAATTTCTTGTAAATCCTGTATTTTAATATCATATGAATAGGAAAGTTAAATTTGCAGTGAATAGAACAATGCATAAAAGATATACGCATTTTGTGTATCACCAAGTCTTTTTCAAACAAATTTTAAGTCTACTTCTGTGGTTCGAGTTGCTTCATAGATTCAGTTGGACAGGCTGATAAAGTGATGTTCGGATAGGAAACACATCTAAAAGAATGGGAACATTGCTAGAGTAACGACTTCGACGACGAAAAAGGATATTTCTGATTGAATACGACTGTAATCTCGTTGAGTGGAAAGGAATACTTTCAGAATGCTATTCGTGCCGGATATTTGCATGTACATACCTAGGGAAGTAAGAAGTGTTGCTACATTAAGCATTCTGTGGGAAGACTGCTTGAATTAAGGAGGTCATCCGCTTGTACGCCACTTTTTCATACAAGAATGTTGTCAAAGTAGTTGGCCGGTTGCAAGTGCCGTTCTACTAACCATACTCAATGGGAAGAGGTTCTCAGGCAACAGTGAAAGGCGGAGAACAAAACGCAGCCAACCAGGTTTTCCCTTTTTACATTCTGTTGCTTCCATTGCGGTATGTTTGGCACGCCAACAGACACACTCTTGGCATCGTCTTGTTTTCTGTCGGCGAAAAATAAAACATAAATAGGATAAACAAAGTTATTAAAAGGTGATTTTCTTTAAAGAAGTTTCCCCCAAATAAGCTTGTAGATTACACTGCATACTGTAAATTCAGTGAAATACTTAAAAAAGTGAAGCCGATATGAAAATTGCAGCTCCGATACAGAAACATAGCAAGGCCTACCACAAGTCTAAACTCTGCACTCACATGACTTTCTCTACTCACTTGTACAAAATATTCTTAAAACGCTTGTATTTTCTCTTACTTCATGTTAATAGAGATAAACGTTTGTGGAAATGGTTTGATTACATATGTACCTATTTTGTTATAGGTGCAGTGGAAATAGGAGATACAAATAGGAGGTTTGGTAGCCAAATCTTTTAAGAGTTGTCACTATTGCTGGCTTTGACATTCCGTACTCTTAGTACTTGGCCAGAGCATAAAATCGACTTCCATATGGGAAAAGTATAAGTATTTGAAAATTCAAGCCATTAACAGAGTGTCCTGTGCTTTAACAGACCATTCATTTGAGAATGTTCCTGTCGCATCCTTGTGAGATGCAGAACTTAAATACTCCTATCAAGTTTGCATTTAACCGACTTTTAATTTTTGATGCATGCTATTCATACCGCTCGCGTGGAATTTTTCTAAAAATAGCTGTTTTTTTCGAGTAGTCTCAAAACATAGTAAAATTTCGGTATCAAATTTTTGGGTACAATATTAATAGCTTCTCTATACAATACCCTTTGCGGAGAAAGTAAATGTCGCTAAGCATTATAATCTGCACTAATATAAAGAAAAACAATGTATAAGATGGCTACCAACTAGTGCCAATTTCTGAATAACAAGAAAACTAAAAGGAATTAACGAAATGTGGATAATAAATAGTATACAAAAATGTACGTGGTTGCAAAGAAAAGTTTTAACTTTTCGTTGAGAATCCCGTGGATCGTTTTTAATCCACGGGAAACTCATGCAAAAGCAAGTTACGTAATGGACGGTTCTGTATGGCAGGTACTATATGGGATGTTGGTTCATTTTATTCACTGCGTGTGTACTCAGATTAACCTTTACTTGAATTACAGAATGTAGCTATCTAATGAAGTTTCTGGGTGACATTAAAGATATTACCTCTGCGTTTTGTATGGCCTCTCGTATTTCTGTGTATGGAAAAAGAAATATAAAATGCACTTTATTGACTTTGGGTTTCAGATTGTAATAAATGAATATGCGATGTGATATTTGAAAACATAAAAGTGTTATATTTTTTTCCAGTAAGTGTTCTAGCTTAGCACAAAATGTAATGTTTGATTTTTGAAAGCTACACTTGCAATAATGTGCAGGATTTAACAATTTAAAATGTTCAGAATGGGCCATTTTACATTTGATTTTTATTTTTAGAAAAGCCTTTTGTTGGAGTTTTAGTACAGTAAGGCCACAGATATGAATTTGGTTCTTAAATTGTGTTGAAAAAGTTGTGATAATTCAGGTAAATTGGTTGAATTAATAGAAAATGGCAATTTCAGTATTGAGAACTTGTGGTTTAATTTATTTATGTCTCAAATGTTTCCAAAGCATCATGTTGTGTATACATACTCCTGAGTAGAAAAAGCGGCTCGTATTACTCGACAGAGCGTTGAGGCGTATGACCTTCTGGTGACCAGCGCTGCGATAGTCCCTTATCGGGTCTTATCTGGTCGATTAGAAGAGTGAAATATTAGTAAGTTGACGCACAGTAAGTTGCGAAACACAAATAGAGCGATTGGAAGCTGCGTGTGTCTATATAATACGTTTTCTCGCGCCTGCCGATGTACGAGGGCTGTTCCGTAAAGAATGAACACATTTTTTTTGACAACCTACCTTTACTCATTCTCATAAGTTTGATGGTCCAAAATAGGCTCCCCTGAATGCGATGCACTTGTGCCAGCGTTTCTGCCAGTTTTCAAAGACATGCTGGAAACCATTTTTGAGCGATCCTTTAAAATCGCCTACGCAGCCTTCACCACTGCTTCTGATGATGGATAATGCCTCCCACGAAGGCGTTTCTTCAAGTCAGGGAACAGAAAAAAGTCACATGGTGCTAAATCCGGACTATATGGAGGGTGAGGGATGCACGTTGGTTTTTGCAGATTATTCGGCATCAACATTGGCAACATGCGCATTATCGTGGTGCAGCATTCAGCCTGCTTCACGAAATGTGGTCTTTTGCTCCTGATATGGACTTGCAATGTTTTGAGGACATCCCTGTAGTGTTGTCCAGTTACTGATGCATGTGCAGCTACAACATGCTGATAAACCATTCCATGAATGTCAAAGAATGAGATGACCATAACTTTCCCAGCAGAAGCAACCACTTTTGCGTTTCTGAGGGTTGGTGATGGAGATTTCCACACTGAGCTTTGCTGTTTGCTCTCAGGATCAAAATGATGTAGGCAAGTTTCACCAGCGCTGATTTCATTTGAAAGAAACTCCGGATCTTCCTCTAACATCAACTTCAAGCGAATGTCCTTTTGTTCGGGAATCAACAGTCTTGGAATCCATCGCGCACAAACACGTCTCATGTGTAATGTTTCTGTCACCAACATGTGGGTGGCACCCAATGAAATGTTCAGTATTTCAGAAAGTGATCTTAAGGTAATTCGTCGATCCTCTCTCACAATGGCGGCAGCAGCAGTGTTGATGTTTTCTTCCGTAAGAGCAGGAACTAGTGCACCGGGCCCACCTTCCTTTGAAATTGTGTCCCCTCTTTAAACATTTTAAACCACCTTCGAGCTGTGCTGTAGGGAAGAACAGACTCTTTATAGGCATCAACTGAAGATTTGTTGAGACGAAAGCAGAATTTCAAAGCCGCATATTGTTCTTCCGTGTTACCTCCATTGCAGCGGTAGGCGATAATAAACACGTCTGAACTTGCCTGGTTCTCACAGGCGGGAACCAGGAGTACCAACAATGAAACTACTACGGCGTGTTTGTTTCACATTAAGTTAACAGAGTAAAATAAGATTGAATTTTAGTGCGAACAATTATGGCCGTAAAAAATAAGATCATTCTTTATTGAACAGCCCTCGTATGACGACGTTGCTGTCCAGAAGATATGATTATATCTGAACAAAGTATACATTATACTGGTCTCGCCCTGTATGTGCAATAAGCTGAGGTAAACATCTGTGTTGCGAATTTTTTCCGATTCGCCTTCTCGCTTTGCCATGTAGTATATAGCTGTGCCCTCTCCCGGTGTCACCTTTCTCTAGATAATTTCGGACAGTTAATTGCCACATCGTCCCAAAGTATGACACTGCCATTGAGCTATGTTTTTGGTATTTGATTACCTAAGTTAATAAATAGGCATTATGATGTCAATAATGCTGACAGTAGTATTCCATTTATTTAAATGATTTTTGACCAGCAGCGTTATTATGTAATAATTATTGCAAAACTTTACGTTGGAAAATATAAAAATACAACGATGTAAGAATAAAAGATAATGCGAGGTTTGTGATAATCTACCACTAAAATAATCTACCACCTATTGAACATTAATACAACATTGTGCCCACAGTATCATGTATGTTTAGCGTTTTTCGAAAAATTTATTTTATACTGGAACCTTCCAGAGATGAGCACATTAAATATCTCATAGCATTACACAAATATAACTATTTGTAACAAATCTTCACTTAAGAAAAATGATGTCACTTCGACGAAGTGTTATGGACTGGCGATGCAAGCGATTTGTTTGTGAAATCGATCTCCATTAATAAGTAAAATTTGACATCATTTTCCCTAAAATAAGTGAAGTTTTTGTTACAAATAGTTATATTTGTCTAATATTTATTGCTTCACTGTAGCTAACTTCATTTTCTACGTAATCTCATAGCATCTTGCAATGTTTTCTTAGATATGCTTTGGGCATTAGAAATTGACTTGGATAATTTGCAGGATTAGTAGTGATGAAAGTTATTTGTCCATAGGGCACATCATATCCCTTTTGTTATGAACTAATTTTAAAATCGCTAAAGTAAGTGGAAATTTTGTTTTCAGCTTGTAGGTGACTAATACGTGTTTTGTAACTCTTGGAAAACCTCCAGGTTCTGTGACATGAAATGTCGAAAAGCATTTCACGTTTTAACCCAGTTATAGAAGCAACTCTTTTAGTCTTCACAAGTCAACGATAATAAGGTGTTATTTTTAGAAGTAATATTATAGTGATAATATTAATTTTGCACTCATAATATCGCGTTCTGCAACACAACGATATTACGTTACATATGGCACGCGACATTCTTGGTCAATAGCTTAGCGTGACCTCAAATAATGGAGAGAATTGGCTTCGTAACCCAGAATGGTAGTACGCTCAAAAAGGAGAAAATTAAAACAGAAGTGAATAATATTCGTGGTTGAACTTTTTGGAAAGTTTCAAGCTTAACTTTAAGAAGGATTGAACAGCAAGGGGAACTAAAATCTCACAAACGACCAATAACTTACAACACGCTACAAGACGGCCGTACACAAACTTTCAAGTGTTGATGTAGATTGCAGATGAATTATTGTACCAGTCTAAAGGGCAAACTTCGCCCTTCATAATCACTTCGTCGTTAGGAAATTCATTTTACGAAGTGGAAGCGGTGTGTTCATAATATCTATAGTAAAGGGCCTAACATACATTGATTTCTCGAAAATCTGCCACTTTAGGGTCTCTACTTTTTTTTTTTGTTGTAATTTTTACGTCCTCCAACGTTAAGTCATACCGGACGATGAATGGAATGGGCGAAATGATGCTCAAGAGTTACCCGACATTCATCTTTCAGGATAAGGGAAAACCCTGGAGAAAACCTTATGCAGGTAACTCACCCTGACCGAGATTCGAACTCCGGACCTCTTGAACGTGAGGCAGACACTCTACCACCACGCTACCGAGGCGGGCTAGGGTCTCTAAGGCCTAGATAGAAGAGACAACCTAACAGTTTCCTCTAATGAATCTCTCTCTCTTTTTAGTGAAGTTTTATTTTGCATTGCTTAGTCAAAATCGGAGTTCGCTGATGTTTCAGACGATTCTGCTGTATTGAGGAATTTATTTGCTCTTAGCTTTTCACTAAACATTTCTTGTAATACTTCAGAAGAAGAATACCTGAAAATGTAATTAGTAATTTTACAAGAATATCAGTAAATCACAGATGTCACAGCTTTCAATATATTTCAAACCAAATGGTTGAATGGTCATTTAAATGCTGGATTATAACAAAACTATTCTACAGCTTATGGTTCTGTCAACCAGTAAAGAAATCCACTGTTAAATTGCGGATCACTATAGCTGCGATATTTAACATCCATAGCACAAAAATTGCTTCATTAAGGTTATTCCGTACTCAGATTTCTAAATGCTACACATATTGACATATTTATCATAGGAAATTACGAATTCGAGGTCATTAAGATATCTACTCTTAAACTGGAGAAGTGTGGTTCAAATCCCGTAAGGCTCCTTTTCCCTGATAAGCATTTTCCAGGTTTTCCTCAGTGCTTGTAACTGGCAAACGCCATGGAGATACCATAAGCTTAGGAGTGGAAAATGTTTCCCTTCCAAATTTGTTGTACCAATTATAACTATAATTTCATTTCATGTGTTATCAATGTTCATCGTTTGTAATATTTTGTAAGATGGGCTTTAAATAGCATTAAAAATAATACAAACTTATACAATCATAATTGCAATAGAAAATTAATTTTTGTAACCGTATGTTCTTCTTTTACAATAACATTATTTTTTGAAGTCATGATAAATATTTGGAAAGTTTAAACTTTTAACGATTTCATATAATTTTTAATATAGTTATTTAAAATCAAAGATTAACTGTTGTGCAAATTAAGAACCTTTCTTGAAAAGTTTGATGTATGCAACACTTAATTTTGTAAAAATCAACCAGGTGCAAGACGAATAAAAGCCTAAATCCTAAATTATGTTCAGTACTAGGAAAAACGTATTTAGAATCTTCAGAAAAGTATTCAAAATATTTGAAAGCGAACAAGTTGGCATTGCGAAGCATTTTAGAATAATAAAAATGTAAGGAAAAAAAACAGATTAGGAGAAAACTGATATTTTAAGATTTTACGCGACATTTACACACACTTGCATAGTCCATTTAAACACAATTTTTGGGCATTTAAGTGGCTAGAAGGGTAAAACCGTAATCGGAGTTTAATTCTGTGGTGTTTGAGGAATTTCTTTTCTGGGATGTTTTTAAAAATTAGCTTCTCTCTCTCTCTCTCTCTCTCTCTCTCTCTCTCTCTCTCTCTCTCTCTCTCTTTAAAGTTCTTAGAAAGTTCAGCACAAAAACAGTGTGCAAAAGGATTGAGCTAATGTTATTTCATAAAACACGTCAGCACCATGAAAATCGCCAGTAGATTATTTTGCCATCTGTGTTTATAATAGAAAGTAGTACAGTTGCATTTGATCAAGATACACGCAATCTTCGGACTATATATTCCTATAAATGAAATAAACTGTAGAAAGAAATATTCTTTCACACTAGCCGTATGTAAGCCAAAGTATGGAAAGGTAGAGTCAGACTAAAAAACTCAATGTCATAGCCATGGATCTTCCCGTCTCGTCCGGCTGTTCTTAACCATTGAGCTACCATGGGCAACATGCCAGCATGGCATTAAATTCTCCAACTGACTCGTATTTTTCCCGGTTAACCACGAGGAGTTCTCATAAATACACCAGACAGTTACGTTAATGGCAGCTTACTGTGCTGTATTTTAAAGCCCGGGCTTTACAGTTCAGACCACCATTAGGTGAATTAATGAAAATTAATTGTTCTTTCTCTCTATCCATGTGTAGGCCGAAATATGGAAAGGTGAATTTTTCAGTCTGACTCTATCGTTCTAAACTTTAGAATGTTTAGGAAGCCTGTAAATCGAACTTAAGCATTCTACACAGTGTGCAAGTGATCTAACAATTGCGCTAATGTGGTACGAGGGTCTGCAGAATTCCGAATAAATAGTTGCTATAAAACAGGGATAAACTAGTTTGTTACTTTGTTTATGAGTAGCATCTAAAGAAACTATACAAAATCTTCAGCAGCATATAAAGTTCCAATTCTCAGCCCGTGGGATTTAAGGAACCATTAGAAGTGGCAGTCGTTCTTGCAGTCTGGTTCTGCACTAAAAGTAGTTAGTTGTAGGGCCAATAAACAATAGCGTTTGACGGATTAATGAAGCGTTTTTGCAGCTCGTTACACTCAAACTCAAGTTTTGAGGAGTTCGTTATGTAATAAAACGGGTAGAGCAGCTGTTCTTACGTCGCTGGTACCCTAGTAATTTTACGCTTCATTGCAAAGGGAATGGAATACATTCCGAAATTCCCATCTTAATCTATTTTCAAATGGGCACGTTAAAGCCAATTCTTTTTATGTAATGAATAAGATGTACTGATTTTGTACTCTCCTCTTTCGACACAGTATCACTGATCTTCTAAGTGGAAGTCTAAAAGTAAGAGAAATCAAGATTATTAACAAGAATGGTCCATAAGCTAGCCTTACAGTTAAGGAGAAAATCTTGAAGATGTCTGGGATTCCAAGAGGTTCATTAGATTACAATCACGCCTCTAATGAAAGGAACAAATATGCAGCATTATGTGGGTGTGAGAAATGAGGAGCACTTTCTCTTGTGTCGTTAGCTTGACAGTATGCAGTTCTTTCCCATTGTAAAGCGAAATCTAGAGGAAATGCTACGTTGTATGTCAGTCACTGTGCTAACACAACTTTTACCATTAGAGGGAACAAGAAATAAAATTATGCAAATATTTCTGGCAGCTCTCCCGAATAGTAGCGCCAGCTTGTTAAAATATTGAGAAGATTTCTAGCAATTCAAAACCCGTTGTGTATATCGAGGTTCTTTATGTTTATATAATTTTATAACCTAAAGCTTGTATCTATGCCGTATTACATTGGTGTACAGAGGTGTTTATGGATTTTCAGAGTGTTGTCTGAAGGAGAAATTGTAAGTTTGCAAGCATTTTGTGCATACCATCGCATAAGGAATACACAAAATTCAGAGTGATTTATATAGAGATGACACACTTCTTTCATTAAATTATTATGCCCCAATTTTAGCACTAAATTAAACAAAATGTTACGGCGTTTCGATGGCCTGTCACTAATTTTGCAGATGTTCATGCTTTATTCCCAATTGTTAGTTTTATTGTCGGCAATTGCTTTTGAGATTTTGTTCTAGTCAACTTGAAAATGGAGAATAGTTTAAATCAACGACTCTTCCTCGTAAAGCAATACCGGATTACACATTAAATAATAGGTACTCAAGGGACAGACCAGAAATAAGTTGGTGTTCGGAACCCTCCCAAAAGAAACACAATACTGGGACTGGTAAACAAATTGGAAACAACTGGATCATTGGAGAGTGAAAAAAGGCAATCGTTCGTCTACCTTCCCAGGATTGTGTTGGCAAAGACAGAACTGGAACAATCACCCAAAAAATCATTAAGGCGTTTGCCGCAGGAGAAAGGGTACTGCTACTCAGTGTGTCAAGAGTTGCGAAAAGTTCAGGCCTAAAGCCATATACGGTTACAGTTGTTAATGAATTATTACTCGACAGAGTGTTGAGGCGTACTGACCTTCAGGTGACCAGCGCTGTGGTCGTCTCTTATCGGTCGATTAGAAGAGTGAAATATTAGTAAGTTGATGTACAGTAAGCTACGAAGCATAAATAAAGTGATTGGATGCTGCGTGTGTCTATATGATATGTTTTCTCGCGCCTGCCGATGTATGACACATTGCTGTCCAGAAGACATACATATAATCTGAACAGACTATACATACACTGGACTCGCCGTGTATGTGCGATAAGCTGAGGTAAACATCTCTGTGTTGTGATTTTTTCCCTATACGTCTTCTCGCTTTGCCATGTTATACAGCAGTCAGATACGAGGGCTTTCCAATAAACAAGTTTCCCTATTTAAAAAAAAAGTACAAGCGGCTTATTTACACTTCTGAAATATTTTCATTCAACTCGAACACTTCTTCTCCACATAGTTACCATTTCTCCAAACAGTTTTGGTATATTGTCGGCGGATTTTTACCATGTTGGCTCTTGTCTCCATAGCCAACGGTTCACCTCCGCTTCTACCTCTTCATCAATCGCAAATCGCTTGCCTCCAAGGTGCTACTTGAATTGTGGAAAGAGATGGAAATCCCTCGGAGCAAGATCCAGGGAATAAAGTTGATGGGGTAAAAGGTTCCATTTAAACTTCTGTCTCGATCCTTTGTTGCTTGTGAGAATCAGTAAGCAAACGTGGGACCGATTTTGAACAGACTTTTCGATACTGTAAGACATCTGACAGGATCGTCGCAACAGAGTAAGGTCCAGTTTCCATACCAGGAGGCAGTTGATTCATTGTCTAATCGATGCTGATGCATTGACCTTCATCCAACACCTTTTGAACTGCAACAGTGGCTGCATTGCCTGTAGCGGGTTACCGCTGCGCTCTTCATCATGCACATTTGGCTATCCTTCTAGGATCCATGCACGCCAGAGGTGAAGCATTTGGTTACTGATGCATCCTTTTATCATACATGCACTAAATGGCAATGCATATTGATAGTTATTTCATTTTTCGCGGTGAAAAAGTGAATGTTGTTAGAATGTGGACACGTTTTCAAGGGTAGCACCATGGGAGCTGCGTTACACAGGCAAACGCGGAGCAAGCACATGCTCTTGAAGCTCAAGCTCAGCCACCAGACCCCCTCAAAGCTTCTGCGGTATCAGCTTAAATTTAAAACATGTGAAAAAATAGGGAAACTTAATTATGGGATGGCTCTCTTATAAGGGTGAACGTTGACTTCAGGTATTCATTATGCACGTTTCTGTCATATTGTCCAACACATGGTTAATAGATGTAGCTTGGTTCCATTAATCCGACTACGTGAACTATTGGGCCAGCTAAAATCCTCAGGTTATTCAGGAAGCACCAATATGCGAGAGAGTAGTGGAACCATTTTTTCAAAATACTGTGAACACTGCAGAGTACCGACGGATTTTCATGGAGTTAGCTGAGCAACTAGATAATGTAGAGCTGATAAAGGATATTTTCACTAGGATAGCGCTACATGGCATACATGGCACTAATTGAAAGTTTCTTTAATGACCGGATATCTTCCAGGAATATGTGGCTACCGAGATTAACGGTTTTGACATCGCCGGATTTCTTTGTATTACTTAAAAACAGGGTTTACACCACACGTCCACAGACATTGGATGGTCTGAAGTAAAACATTACAAGGAGATTCAAGCAACTGACAACAGAGTCCTCCAACGAGTGGGTAACACGGAAGGACGTGTTGAGTTGTGCCTTATGCAGAATGGAGGACATTTTCAACATTTGCTATTGAGATGAACAATCTCCCAAAATTCCTTTATACTTCAAGTATAGCAAGTTGTCGCTGGCATAATTCGTTTTGCAACAGTTAAGAATGTGTCACCTGTTATATGTAATTGAATTTTGGTAACAGTTGGATATGAAACATTTGATTAGTTGCTTCTTATACAGTCTTTCTAGATGGAACTGCATCATTTGCGATAAATGTTCAGATAGCAAACTTGACACTAGGATGTGCCAATTCATACATCGCCATAAAGCCCACCCACCCCAATTCAAATGCTGTGTGGTAGGACAACCACTGTGACAGAGAGGTTCCGGAGAATCGTTTTTTTTAAGAGGGTGTGAAGTAAGGGAGGGTCTGCTTCTTGCTTTACAATCACTTACGCGCAAAGAACAATATGCTGTCCCACACCAACCCCTACTAACGCTTCCCCTTCGCAGTTTCCCGTGCATCATTGTCCATACTTTATCTAGAGTTCGTCTCTTTGTGCCTGGGGCAGATAAATTTCTCCCACGTCATGGAACGTTCAGTTGGCTGTTGCTGCTTCACATGGCATTGCTCATATTTAAAAGCAAGTGCCGGTTGGCGTATTTTAAAACTGTTATACTTTAGTCTGCAGTGGTTTGTATATTATCAGTACGAGATGGACACCTCAAATTTGTAGAAAAAAAATAACATTGGTTTATAAGTATTCTAGCATCACTACAATTTAACATTGGATGAAACTAGTCTTTAAAGCAATGATGCCCGACTTCTTAGGCACTTCAGAAATCAGGTTTTTATAATGTTCCATTTCTTCATTTGTTGATGAGAAATGGATTCCACGCATTTTATCTCTAATTTTTGGGAACAAAATGAAATCACAATATGCCAGGTCAGCCCTGTACGATGGAGGGTCCTGGGTTCTGACGTTTATGGCACTCAGATATCCAATATTAGTTCTGTTGTGTGTGACAATGCAATGTAAACTCATTTTGCCTTATGAGCGTTTAACACGAGTTTTTAAAATGGTAAACAGATATTAATTCACCAGTCAGCAGTAAACGATATGTCTACCTTCTAAAACTATAGAAGCAATATGGCTCGTTTAAGGAGAGGAAGCTGTGAGCCATCTACCACCATTGTGAATTCGTCTCGACTTTTGTAAACGTAAGTTCTTTTCGAAAATCCAGTTGAGCCGATTGAGTTTTGTTTTCAGGATCATAACACTAAATCCAAGGCTCATAATCTGTAGCATGTTCTAAACCAGTTTTGAAGTGGCCCCTTGGAACTTTTTCAGAATTTTTCTGCTACAATCAGTGCGTTGTTTTTGATCGGGAGTCATATTATGTGGAATCCATCGACAACAAAAGTTTGCTGACGTCTGTTAATATAAAATGTTATGGGTTTGACTTATACAGCTCCTAATGTCGCCAGAATAAATTCAAAGTTGTTCGTCGATCTGTTCAAGCATTGCTTGGAACAGTGAAAATACATCCATCAGTAACATGGGTTCATGGGCGTCATTCGTGAAATTTATGAATAAGATAAAACGGATCTCTTTTGAATTGACCATACAAATTATACGATTAAATTGTGCTAAAAGCATTCCTAAACCAATCTGCACATTGTTCAGGCGTTAATGAGGATTTAAAATCGCAAACTCTCCTGGCCTGGAAATGATCTCCGGTCATTTTCTTTTTCTTTTGGTGAACACAATATTTAAATTGTGTTAATTAACAACTATTAAGAGTAAATAGAGCAAACTACATAGCAATAAACTCGCAGAACATTAGAAAGTAGCTTTGAAATATAAACAAATTTCATGCATTTTTAGAATTTTTCTAAAAATTATCAGTGTGGCCTCGTAATTGCACAAGCTTTGGCCTACCAATGGTTGTATGCACCATATGTTATATTTACGAAGATTGTTTCAGGAGTGCGCTGGAGTGGTTATTATTATTGTTGTTGCTATTATTATTATGAAAATATCTGTATAATTATAAATATTTTTTTAGTCAAAATCGTAACTTTTTTGAAAAGTTTGGGACGGCGAAACCTTTTTTTTTTTTTTTTTTTTTTTTTTTTTTTTTTTTTTTTTGACATTTTTCGCATTGTATCCTGATAGGGCGCGGAATAAACACAAAGTTTGTTAATATACTTTTCGCTTTTGAATTCTCTCTCTCTCACTCACACACATACACACACGCACACAAACGCAGACCTTTCTCTAATTAACTTTTTGTGTTTATTAAGCGAAGTCAAAACATGTATTTTCAGTGAAATATCTGTACCTACCATGCTTTTTTGGTGGAATGCAATACTTCTCTGCATACTATAGGCAATTAGTACAGATTGTAAACATTTAAGCGGCCATATTATTCCTGAGAAAATTATAATTGTATATGAAAAACAGAGCAAACGTGAATGTGGTTTGTATTTTAGGGATGTTCAAGATGTTCGTTTATGCATATTTTGAGAATTGCACCGATTCTTTAAAAAGTTTGTGTGTGATGTTTACAAAATTATTGTGCATGAATCTAGTATAATAATTGGGTGAAAATAGCTTTTTGACTGAGAAAAATGTCAAAACCAGTAATTAAAGAGTTATTTTGGAACATCATTAGCACCTCAGATTTTACTTCAACATTTGTCGATTTCGCTTAGAACCATAAGTCATTGAAATTGATCATTACGGATTAGACAGGCTTTCCACTCTACACGAAAAGAAGGGGGGAAAAAGACTACTATGTAAGCAGTTAATAACATACATAAAATAATTAGAATTACGAATACTATTAGAAAAATAGCAAAAGAGGTAAACCCCGGGAACACATTGAATAATTGAGTACGTAAGAACGATAAGTTCATTTTCCGCAAATGATGCATTAGTTGACATCCGATGGTCTTGAAGGAGGCGGCTTAGAATCTTGGTGGAGCAGGTACTTCGTCGAGAGAAAAGAATGCTGCTTAGAGTTCAGAAGTTTCTGACCCTGAATGTGAATGAGTATAGAGTTGACTAGACATCCCATTGAACGAAAAAATTCCGTAACCAAAAATATTTGGTAAACATGCTGTGGGGAAAGTACAAGGCCGATGCGATATGACGTTCCCACCTGTTTGAGAAGATTATGGCCAGAAATTGTTTTGAAGACTACGTTGGAGTTCATGTAATATAAGTTTTTGATAGTGTTGCTGCTAATTTTATTTTTACCTCCATCGATGGACTGTCACCGCACCTTTTACTTGTTGTAGTGCGAGGAAAATGATCTTCACTGAAGCTAAATTGCTGAAGATACCATGTCTCAAATAGAAGGTCTTGTAAACGCGATAGAGATAAAGATATTTTAACTAAGGGGATTTTAGGGCTTATTTCACCCATTAGTTTATCTGACCCAGGGCTTATTTCGCCTATGTTTACAAGGGTGTTCGCTCTTCAGCCTTGACTTAATTTTTATTTTGGTATTGAGATAACCAATTTGATGGTCCTTTAAATGATCATTTACATATTTATGCATTTAGTATAATTGTCATATATTAAGTTGCCTTATTTGTTTTTTTGTCATGTATATTTTAGTATAATTACTTTTAATAATTTCTATATATTTTTGTGTTATCATTAAAACATTTTTATTTATTTTTATAATGCTTACAGTGTTTATTTACATGTTTGTACATTTTAGTATAATTATATGTGGATGTATGTTAAAATATACATAAGGATTCTGCATGGGATGCCTCTTATCTTAAGCTTAACCTAGTAGTGTCATGATGTGATATGCAATCTCACGGTCCTCGGCTTCCTTGATTTCTGCGTGCTGTGTATCTATCTAGCGATCGGAGAGGCCTTTGTTGCTGTCTTCTTGAAGGTCTATACAATCGGATTAGTTCTCTTTTGTATAGTCCATCTGTGTTGTTTTCGATTTATTCTTGCATTTTGTGCTTGATATGCTCTTCTGGTGATATTGTTTTACGTAATTCTTTTTTTATTTTTTTTATTTACATCCTCCAACGTTAAGTCATATCGGACGATGAATGAAATGGGTGAAGTGATGCTCAATTGAGTCCGAGGTCCATGGAGCTTAGAGCTACAGGACATTCGTCTGTCAGGATAAGGGAAAACCCCGGAAGAAATCTTATCCAGGTAACTCACCCTAAACGAGATTCGAACTTGGAACCTCTTGAACATGAGGTAGACAATCTACGCTACCGAGGCGGGGTTTACGTAATTCGTACAGTTCGTAGGATTTATGTCTGGGGGGGGGGGAACTTGTTAGCATTTCTTTTTCTTTTCCATTTGTGACAGTCTGTGCAGTAACCGAACTGTATGAGTCTGGCGGTTTTGTCTGTGGCCCGCATTCATTAGGTCCGTGTTCGATTCTCGTGGCTTACCTACGTAATCCATGGGATTTTCGGGGGTTTCCCGCGTCGCCAGGCGTATGCTGGGTAGATTAATTACATCCCCCGAATTTCGAGTCCCTCCATTGTGATTTAACATCATGTCATTTAGCATCTCATCTGATGGTCTCTTCAAGGGTGGAAGTGCCGGCGGGTGTCTCGGTGTTGCATGGCAGGATGATATGCTCTTGGTAAATCTATTTCCTTCGTTAGGACTGTCTTCGGTCTCCGAACCCGGTCTGGTGGGGTCGTTTCCGGGCCACAGTAAAGTGGCCTGTCGGGAAGTTTCCAACTGGTAAAGTGTAGGTAAACTGCCCTCTGCACTGTCGTGGCTCCTTGGGAAGGCTGCTGTCTCCTCTCGCCTCATCCTTCCTCCCGGGTATGCTCCACACGGGGGCATAGGTACAATACGAATCCCCTCCGTAGCGTAGTCCAGTCTGTTCCTTATACATGATACTGTGATGGTGACTATGGCTATGGCGGCTTATGTATATTACAGTCTGATAATGAATTTGTAGAGCTGATTGAGGATTGTTGTTGACAGTCTCATAGACATTTTAACGGAATGCTTCACCTCTATAAACATCATGAATTTTCCTCTACCAATCAGCAACTTATATTAAAATATCTCTGTATCTCTCTTTCGCCTCCCATATGTTTACAACAGGGTCGTTAGATTATAGCAGCCGATTGCGGTGACAGATGATGCACATGCAACTGCGACTTGGTATACAATGTAAGCCGTAATGACCTTAATATTTTTTTACCTTATGAAGTGTTTACCAACAGTGCGCGTTAAAACAATGCCAGTGCATTACCTAACATGGACTTCTCAGGAGACGTCTGTTTACAAACAATAGAATTGACTCAGCTTGCCCAGATTTTCTTGCTGTTGAGATTCTTGGAGGAGCCAAGCATGGCGGTGCACTGGCATGAAGAATATGATGTTATCTCGCGAAAGAGAAATTAAGAAATTGTGGGATAGGAAACAGGGTTTCTAGTCAAATATATGCAGTCACGAAGCTTAATCAGTAACAGAAGTGCAAGTCATGCTAGTAGTAAAAACAGAATTTATCTAATTTGATCTTGTATTCTTTCTGAGTACTTCGTGTTGTGCTCCATGCATACCTAAGATAACTAATTATACTTCATAATATATAACTTTTAGTTATAAGTATATATGCAGAGTATATATAATATAATACAATATAATATAATGCCTCATTTTTTGTGAAGGTGTAGCTTAAAGTCCAACTTAAATCACTTTAGGTGTTCGTAACTATCACCATAAACATCCATACACAGACAATGCCGCCAAACTGCAACACAAACTACCGACTGTAATCCCGCGCCGTGGCTCAGTGGTTAGACCCTTGGCTCTCGCCAAGGCGGCCCGGGTTCGATCCCAGGCGACCGCAAAAGTGAGATTTGTGTTGGACAACACGGCGCTGGGGCGAGTTTTTTCCGGGACCTCCGGTTTCCTCCGCCATCTCATTCCACCGGTGCTCCATCTTCATTTCATGTATCATCAGTGTCACCGCCTGCGGTGCCGTATGTAGTAAAAGCGGGCGTTAACCACTACACATTACATTATTATTCCGACTGTAACGTGTTCAGTTGGATATCAGCACACGAATGTACGATACATTCTCATAGATCCTCCAATGTGCGTGGCTTTTATCCATAAACGACATCCTTTAGTGTTCCCCATAGGTAAAATTCCAGAGCCGTTAAGTCTGGGGAACATGGTGGATAATCTTGTACCACCTGTTCGACCTATCCATCGTGCAGGTAGATTTTCGTTGAGATACTCCCTGACACGATTATGATAGTGGGCTGGTGCACCATCTTGTTGAAAGTAAAACCTTTCGTCCCCATACAAGTCTCGGATGGCAGGTAAAATGGACACCGCTTGTGTGGCGCTTGCCAGAACTACAAACAAAGGAATAGAGTCAACATGAAAAATTCAATGCCATGGCCGGGATTTGAACCACGGATCTCCTGGTTTCCGTGCAGTCTCTCTTACCCATTGAGCTACCATGGCCAACTTGCCGTCATGGCATTAAATTCTCCATTTGACTCGTATATTTCCCCGGTGTATCTCGAATGCGAGAGCTCCTAGTGCTCTATCAAAAACCTTAGCCTATATACGGCTAGTGTGAAGCAGTGATTAATTTCCATCAAATAACTAAAATAATAAGAGTTAAATGATGAAGCCTGTGACAGTAAATCGTCACAAACGGTGTATCTCGAATGCGAGAGCCCCTAGTGGTCTACCGGAGAAATATACGAGTCAAATGGAGAATTTAATGTCATGACGGCAAGTTGGCCATGGTAGCTCAATGGGTAAGAGTGACTGGACGGAAACCAGGAGATCCGTGGTTCAAATCCCGGTCATGACATTGAATTTTTCATGTTGACTATCTATAAAAAACCTTAGCCTATATACGGCTAGTGTGAAGAAATGATTAATTTCCATCAATTAACTAAAACAAAAGAATGCTTATCTGGCGACTGTCATCAGACATCGCTTGTGTGGCGATTGCCGGAACTATAAACTATTACACTACCACAAATGAGATGTTTCCGCCAATTAGTTTGCAAATTATGGACTGTTAAACAGTGTATGCATTTTTGGACCACGTGTGTGCGTGTGTATGTGTGTGCGTGTGCGCGTGCGCGCGTTGTTTTTCGAGATTTTATTTTTTCCACTTAATCGTATAGGCTAAACAATGTTTAAAAAATGTAATTAATCAGGAAACTATTTTCAGCCACTTTAATTATACCCATTATTTTAGTTATCATTGCTTTGTTCTTCCCATTATTTAGATTTTGTGGAGTCTTCGTAACATATTTTGAAACTACCTTTAGTAAAATGGTTTCTCAACCTGAGCACTAATTCATGGAATTTTACCAATTTATGAAATATGTCCATGTGTATTTTGAATATAGTAATATATCTGTAGATCGGTGTTTTAGCATCTTTCGAAAATTTCTGTTTCTACGCAGCTTGTTTGAATTTAAATATTTTTTTACAAATTAGGCCGGTCATTAGAAAAAACAGTATTTGTAAGATGCATGTAGTGGCATTTTGAACATTTTTATATAGTTCAAGTTTAATGGGAATTGATAGTTCTTTTACACTAGCCGTGTGTAGGGCAAGGTTTGGAAATGTAGTCAGACTGAAAAATTCAATTCCATAGCCGAGATTTGAACTACAGATCTCCAAGTCTCCGTCCGTTTGGTCTAGCCACTGAGCTACTATGGCAATGTTCCTGTACGATATTGAATTCCTCAATTGACTCGTGTTTTTTTCCGGTAAACCATAGTTCTCATAAACACATGAGATAATACCTTAATGGCGACTTACAACGTGTAAATACTTTAAGTCCTGGGCTCTATAGTTCAGATTATTATTGGGTTAATTAATTGAAATTAATTTACTTTCACACTAGCCGTGTTGTGAGACAAGATTTGGGAAAGGTATGCTTTTTGATATTAGGCATCCTCGTATGTTCAGATAAATTTTTGTTTTTAATTGACATGATTTTGTAAAATACAGCATGCGTTTATTAAGCTTTCTATATTGGCTTTGACAAACTTCCGGAATGCAACAGACTAGAAAGTAGCTACTGATCTAGAAACACTACACTGTTATTCATTGATACCTTCTTAAAATGATACATTTAACAATTTCTGCATAATGCGTTTTAAGTGAACATCTAGTAGCACTTCAAGTACCTATAAACCGGAAAGAAAAAGCCGGTTTGTTACAACCATTAATGATTTCTCGTTAGCAGTGTCAGTTGAATAACGCTCTGGCAAGTGTGTGTGTCGCTTTTTCAGAACGTACTCACACATGCGCGGACGACCTTGCCTTTAGCCTGCGATCACGACTTACTTACCTACTTTATTAATAACTCCTTACCAGAGGGAAAGTCAGATCTACCTGTCGAGACGAGGCGATAGATCTGCAGCGTACACTTTCTTTTCTTCCATTTTCCCTTTATTCATTAGCCTAAGGTTGGCATTAAACGATATTTCAGCTTTGGTTTGGGATGCATATGAATATATTTGATTTTTTATTTCCAAAAATGGATACTATAACATACTATATCATATGTACGTTGTGATCAACTTATGTATCCTGTAATCGCAGTACAGTGAAGAGAGCGGATAAACAAGTTCATTGCCCTGCTGTCACATATGGCATCCAAATAATATTGGAAAAATTAGCAACGAGTGATCTGCAATAGAAGTGCAAACTAGGTACCTCAAAAGAATATTAGGAGTTAGAATAACATCACGTGTTTGTGAAGTAGATCTACTAATTCCAAGGCCTAAGAATGACACTGCCAAATAATTGCGGGAGGAGCTAGCAAGAAAAAGGGCCGAGAGAGACCTAGAATTCTATTGACGTGACGCCATGATAGAATGGAACCGGACAAAAGAGAATCAACAACAGAAACACAAAAGCACCAGATGCGCCATTCATAGACTCCATTGCAAAATATGCACGACAGTCTCTGCCCGCCACTGTATGTAGGTGGTAGCGCGTGTACCTTACGTTCAAGAGGTTCCAAGTTCGAATCTCGGTCAAGGTGAGTATCTGGATACGGCTTTTTCCGGGGAATTCCCTTATCTTAAAAGATGAATGTCGGGCAACTCTAAACTCCGTTGATCTTTAGCTAATTTCAGTTTTATGTCATTGATTTCATTCCTGGTACCATATGACTTAACGTTTGAAGACGTTATTTTTTTTTAATTATTTTTTTTAAAGCCCCACTGAGAATGGCTTGTGTAGTTTGTGCCATGCCAGATGTGGCCAACAGTATTTGCTAAAGTGCAGGAACAGGAAAAAAGAAAAACACTGTCGAAATATAGCAAGAATGTATTATTATTATTATTATTATTATTATTATTATTATTATTATTATTATTATTATTATTATTATTATTATTATTAATTATTATTACTACTACTACTACTACTACTACTACTACTACTACTATTTTGTAATTTACGTCCTCCAACATTGTCATATCGGACGGTGAATGAATTGGGTGAAATTATGCTCAAATGAGTGCAGGGTCCATGGAGCTTAGGAGTTACCCAACATTCGTTTTGAAGGATAAGGGTTTTCCCTTAAAAAATTTAAAAAGCCTTATCCAGGTAACTCACTCTGACCGAGATTCGAACTCGGGACCCCTTGAACGTGAGGCAGACATGCTACCATCTACGCTACCGAGGCGGACCGAACATTTATTGAATACACTAATACTTAATCGGTCCTGCGCCGTGGCGTAGTGGGCTAAGGCATCATGCTTTGGTTTCCTGCCACGAAATGTGGCCCAGGTTCGATCCCACATCCCTGGGGATGTGGAATTTAAGATCCGAGTATAGGGCCGGTGACCACTGAGCTTCGTAAGGAAATTGAGGAGCTACGATAGGTAGCGAACCCTGGTCTAGAAAGCCAACTTTCCGGCTGGGGTGCCGAGATGCTAGCCACATCCCCCCGATTCGGTTGGATGATCGCCTACATCTACCTTGCGTATGTGGGCGTGAGGCCGGCAGTCGGGTTGGCAGGCCTTGGCTCTATATGGGCCTTCGCGCTATGGGTTATTAATACTCAATTGAATGAACCTTCTTCTTCTTCTTCATTATTATTATTATTTATTATTTATTATTATTGTTATTATTATTAATTAAATAATTTTTTTCTTCTCGAAAGTACAAAGGTATAATCAAACTATTCTATGATTCTGAGGGTATAGCATATCTCACCTATAGATTTGTGCTTAATTTATAAACTTTTGTGGGTGCGATCACATGAGCTCATGAGCTCAGATAGATTTAATTAATAAACCAGTAACTGTTATTCACGTAGTTTATTTTAGCTAGGGGCAGTTTACAATGCCAATTAAACACTAACAAAATGCGTAAAAGTTAATAAAATATTTGCCATTTATAACCAGAAATAAAAACTCAAACAGCAGCCAATAAGAGTATGTAACAGTTGAATGCGCGAAGGGACTAACGACAGGCATAAAAGAGATTATGTGCAAGTATCAAAATAACAAAAGTAGTCATCCGATTAAGGTACGTTAAACTCACAGAAAGGCACCATTTACAATCGATATTGGTTTCTTTTGCGATTTCAGTTTGGGCTTCACACTTAAAACTACGTATCCATCTAGTTTTTTCCATGGTTTTTCCTTATCCTAAAAGATTAATGTCTGGTAACTCTAAGTTTAATGGACCCTGGGCTCATTTGAACATCATTTCTTCCATTTCATTCATCGTCCGATATGACAACTTTGAAGGACGCAAATGGGCATTAAAAAGTCTAATACTTATAATGAAATGTCTAAACGTGTAATTAATTTTGTCTGGATCAAAAAGTAGATAGAAGAATAAACATTTGCAGGAATTAAAAAAAAAGTAATGGGAATGCAGCATTAAATGTTCTGTCCATAATCTTAAGAATGCGAGTATAAGTCACGGTCTTCCTTTATCGATACCACTTGGGAGCTGTGGTATTCAGCTATGATGACTTGGTAATTGGTTTTATCATGTTTGAATCTTATCGGTATGATAAGATAATTGTAATCGAGTCACGAAGTCGCTTACAATTAGCTCAGCGAAGAAGAATGAAAACCTTGGCTAATAAAAATAAGCTCACATCGTGTGTGATATGTAATAATAAGATCCAACCTGATTCATGGATTCCTTACATTGTGCAGGCTAATGAAAATGCTCCAGAATTTTTATAACGTGAAGCGCCCCAAGGAGTAAGGGCAGATTTTTGAGGAAGTTAAGGTTTCATGGAAATTAGCTGTATGATGTATTTGTAGGTACTCAATGATAATTGGAAAAATAAATAAGTAGGCGTGCCGTGTGAGGTGCTATGATAAGGAAAGTTCTGTTTATTTATTAATTAATTTTAGAAGATTTTAAAATGTGAGTTCAGTGGCAAGTAATATAAAACAGCTCAATTAATGAAAAAGTGTATGCAGCATATTAAACGTTTTGTAAACAATTAAATTTAGTTTTATTTGTGGATGCTCTTTACGACACGGGACCACCGACTTGACTTTCCTTCTGAAGGAATTCTTGCTAAGCGCCCGAGAAAGACCGATCGCCCTCATCTTGGTTTGAATCTGTAACCTCAGGAACCAAATACCAGAACTAAAAAAAGAGAAAGAAATACGTCCTCCAACTTTTAAGACATCGGACGATGAATGAAATTGATGAAACGATGCTCAAATGAGCCCAGAGTAAATAGAGCTTTGAGTTACCAGATAAGGTTTTAGGATAAGGGAAAAACCTGGAAAAACTCTTATCTGGATAACACACCTTGATCTAGATTCGAACGCAGGACCTTTTGAGCGTAAAGGTTTGCATTTTACCCACGGAGGTCGACACTTTTTAAGGTTACACCAAATTTATATATTTAAGAAGATCATATGGTGTAGTTGTCACTTGGAAGTCATTTCATTCAAATAGAATAAATAGAAGGAACTGTGTTTTCAATCAGCCTGCGTACCCTTCAGAATCCGAAGTGCACTATAGCATTACGCCTCAAGTGTAACAATTTGTGTCTTGCATCCTGGTATTTATTGGAGCTTTTGGACATTGGACAATATTTTGCTTAGATGACTCTTTAATCACGGGATTCGAACGCAGATACCTTCCGAATGTGGGCCACAGACGCTACCGTCTGAGCCAGCCTACTCGATAGTGCATATGTATATTCCATTATGTGCTCTGATTCACATTACGTAGGTCAGGTATTGGCGAACAGTGTGTCGTATTCAGGACGTAGGTTGGTACCTCTCTACTATTGGAGCAGTGGCTAGTGCTGATTCTTAGTCCTGAAAAGTGGATATCTCTTTGTTAAAATACAACGTATTCGTTAAATTACGTAACAAAATCAAATGTTATATTCATTATCATACATACATAAGGGTTTGAAACTGAAACTGTTTCATACTTCTTATCAAATTGAAGGAATAAATATAATAATTGCTTGTACATTTACAGTAAAAACAAACAATACTCGTGCTTATAGCATTTGAACTCAGCACATTGTAGCGTTTTTGTATTTACAAAGTATAAAAGGCTATTTCTTCTCCGAGTGTCCGCCCAGTGCATGCAGTTGTGTGTGGTAATGTTCCACCACTGGATTAGACGACTGTGTAGGGGGTGGAGATCGTAAGACAAGTGGGATAAAAATGCCTCTATCTGGCTTTGCACGTTACATCATTTCTTCTTTTTCCCTTTTCCCTCTGAACATGCATAGGGCTGGTAGCCGAGAGCGCACAGCAGTATCGTTGTGCTGGGAGACATGTCTATTACCCGAAATATTCAAAGTATTCCTCATTGTGGTCGTTGTGTGTTTTGAGTCATACGTTCCAGCACTGTTTCTGAAACACTGCTACATATTTCTGCAGAGGTATGTTTTGCAATTCGATACTTCTTGTTAACCGATATAAACGTATTAGAGATTTACGCATTTTGTTATAATTATGTCAAATTTTTAAAAAGGGAATCGCTATCCTATGGCTTTGAACCTCCGTTCTGTATACTTTACCACAAAATAACTTTTTATTAAAATATGTAATCAACTTATTAATATAATTACAATTATTTTAATTACAATTATAATGATTAAAATATGAAATCAGTTTATTAATATAATTACAATTTTAATGTGAAAAAATAATGACTTCCCACTGGAAAAAAAAGGCGTTTGCAAATTTAAACTGACATCGAAAAGAAAAAAATCTTGCATGTTACAATTCACATTGGCTTTCTCAACACATACTACAATAATCAGTTGCTATAAAAGCTTATTCTGCATTTTAATCGATATAAACATTTGTAAAAATTGTTATATCGCATATATTTTTATATACTATGCAGTATCCGGCCTTAACCTTTAATGCATGAATTATTTTGCTCTTATGCCGCTCTTGCCGTACTTTCTAAACCGGATTTTATGCTGCTTTGTGCGGTGTCTCAACGCAATCGATTTGAATAGCCATGGTCGTTAAAGCGATAGGTAATGGACTAGCCATCCATTCAAAACCATACGTCTTGAGTTCGAATTTCGGCAACTGCAGTCAAATGTGCCTGTGGTAAAGGACGGGAGATCTTTTTTTGTTTTGTTTGTAATTTACGTCTTCCAACGTCATATCGGACGATGAATGGAATGGGTGAAATGATGCTCAAATGAGTCCAGGGTCCATGGAGCTTATAGAGTTACCCGACATTCGTCTTTCAGGATAAGGGAAAACCCCGGAAAAATCTTATCCAGGTAACTCACCCTGACCGAGATTCGAACTCGGGACCCCTTGAACGTGAGGCAGACATGCTACCACCACGCTACCGAGGCGGGCAAGGACGGCGAGGGCCCAAGTAAAATAATCGGTACGATGGCACACGTGGATGTTGAGGGTATCATTTGACCGCAGCTGCTTGGATTTTGGCTTTTTTGTACAAAAAACAACGTAATTGTAAAAATAAAATATTAACAATTCAAAGATTCAATATTTTGTATGTATAATTAACAAAGGCCAGTACAATATTATAATAAAAATACCGTTCTAAATAGTATATAAATTAAAGGTTTCATTTCAAAGTATTAATTTCTGATTTGAGTGATATGTTACAATCGTTATTCTTTTATCTAAAGTGACACGTAGTACGTAATATGCAGGCGCAGAAATATTGACTACTTCCCTGTAAACAGCTGTTAACGTGTGACACAGTTTAACCTAAAAGAAAGTACAAACTGGAACAAATTGAATTTATTGAAATATTATTTACAATTAATGCTAATGAGAATATGAACAGAACTATTTCCAATATAGATTATTTATTGTACAATTAAGTGAAATAAGTCAATTCGATTCCTAATGTTGAGTGTTGATTTCAAAATAGAATAGTGAGTCCACAAGGTCGATGATTTCATATATTGAGACAATTCTTCGAAATTCACTAGCAGTACATTTTCTGAGAACGATTTTTTTTTATACTCTCCAATCCATGAATTGTGAATAGAAGTACTCGTACATCTTTCTTGACTTTTGTGGCAACAAGTTATTGGTAACATTGAGTGCTTTTGTTGTCATTTCTGGGGGTGTAACTTCAATGTCATTGTTACTAGTGTCAGACTTTTGATTTTTTGTTTTCTAAACTCGCACAAGTATCGTCGCTCGAAACGATAATAATGGATACTTGCACTTTCACAATGTTACGTGCCACTTCTGATTGGTCGAATACCAATACTTTATTTAACAGGTGTACTTTAATGAGACCCATTAAAGTACTGTTACCAGTCGTGTAAATACCTACTAAAGTTTGTCATGGTCGAGCATAAACATTTTAAAGCCCGCCTCGGTAGCGTGGTGGTAGCATGTCTGCCTTACGTTCAAGAGGTCCCGAGTTCGAACCTCGGTCAGTGTGAGTTACCTGGATAAGGTTTTTATCCGGGGGTTTCCCTTATCCTAAAAGACGAATGTCGGGTAACTCTAAGCTCTCCGGGCTCATTTGAGCATCATTTCACCCATTCCATTCATCGTCCGAAATGACAACGTTGGAGGACGTGAATTAAAAAAGATAAAAAAGTAAATAAAACTGAATACAGCCTTGTTGCCATACGGCAACACCATGCTTTAAACCGTTAAAGTGTGTACGGATCTCAACATTATGCCGTAGCACAACTTTTATAGTAGTAGTGAAGTGCGAGTGGAAATAGTTCTTAATAAAAACCCTGGCGCGACAGCTCTAAGAGAGCCAAGGCCTACCATCCTGACTGCCAGCCTCACGCCCACTTACGCAAGACAGAGGTGGGCGATCATCCAACCAATACGGGTAGGAGGTGTCAGCATTTCGGCATAGTTCTTAATTACATTGTGTATATTATCGCCTGTTTGTTACATTCAAGTAATGAACGGAGTGAATAAATAATGTAATCAACTTCCAAAACATTTAGACTGCACTGAAAGATATGACGGTTGGGATGTCAGGGTTTGGCGGAGTGATACAACCGTACTGTTTATGGGCGTCTTCACTTTAAGCCCGGGTGAGATGATTAGGGTATTGCAATAGAGTTAAACCGTACTCAGATTTATTAGTTATGGATCGCTATGTGATGGCTTTAAAATTCTGTTCTCTTTGAAGGAATTCGAGGGTGGAAAGAATAGAGCTTCTTCACTAGAGAAAAATATAAGCATTTCGAAATTAAAACAAGTGACAAAGAATATCTTGGAAGTGGTTAACGCCAAATAGTGTTTGAAAAAATGTGTAGTTTTAATGAGATTTGCATTCTTTATATATTAATCGACTTCGATATGACTGCGTTTGGAGGAGCGTCACTGTTCTGGTGACAAGAAAACATCCACAAATCTGTAGCTTTACAACAAACTCTCTGAGTAAAGCTGAACTAGTTATACAGAATGTAAATGTAGGTTGTAATACTTTGTTAAAAATGATGCAGAATTTGGTAACATTAACGCTATAAATGCAAAGATACGAGCCTCAACTTAAAAGTGATTAATGAAGGAAAATATGACAAACTCTTCGTACTGTGCTTAGGTCAGTCCATATTCCATTGACCAGTACCGATTACTTTGCTAAGTCAGTGATTCAAGTAAATCCATGCCTCGTCAGCAACAAACATTAACAATAGTTGCAAACCTTCTTCATATAAGGAGAAACCGACGGCAAAATTGATTATCCTTCCCGCGTAGGTGGACTGTAAACCAAAACAGCTCAATAGCGATATTATTTTAGACACTAATTAGTTGTACATTTTGTATAAACTTGGTAAGTTTTTCTAGGTCATCTAGTTTTTTTTTATCCTCTGTTTACATGCCATGTCTGCGTCTGATTTACTTATTAAATTCTTAAATGTAAACATAAATTAATGAGCTAGGGGCATATGTGTCGTGTGGAGAGCTTCGGAAGAACGCTACGGATATTGTGCTCGAACATTGAACAAAAGTATTTCTAAAACATTTGTTGCCAAATGATGAATATGTGTTATTTCATATCGTCGTTGTAACGTAACAACCGGAGAAAAAATATGCAAACTGTTTAAGTGGCTGTATCTCCGGCAGTATCTATTCTTGACTGATGTATGATTGACACGTATTGCTCGACTTGATGAACTCTCAGCGAGAAACCTTTCTGGCAGATACATATCTTTGTGATAGCCTTCAAAGACAAACATGTGTTTGGAGGCTTCCACAGTGGTGGTGTTTTCAAAAGCCTACTCATATCTTATCACCAAAGTATGGGCTTAATGCAAAAGTAACTATAGATTTGACGAAGGTTTGATGGACGAAATTTAGAATCTTGTCATGTTGAATGATTACCATGAAAAGAGTGAAGTTAGGATTTGGATGTGGTGGTATTTTGGCCTGATGTCTTTAAATCCATCTAAGCTCTTCGATATGATGGCAATCGCGCCGAATGATCAATAATAGGGGAACTTAAAAGTATTTGATGGACATATATTTATTTCCAGTGACAGTATGACCTGATTTTTCCCCCTTGCTGCATGACCAACTGAAATGGTAGTGAATCTTTTCACTCACACATTGCCAATGCTTTCTACTCCCCATATCTGTCCATAAACTTTTATATATACTTTAGTTGTTTTTCAAGCGGATATCGAGTTAAGTGTAACAGTACAAATAATAATCCTTTTAAATATCCGTCTTATATCTGCAAAAAGTTGGCTGTATCATAAACGCACCTAAAGAAAGGGAAATACAGTTACAGCTAAAATGAGACTCTTTACATTTAAGCACGTGACTTTTGAATATTTTTAGGTAATTTCATTATATTTTGATGCCATTATTTTTATAAACGTTACACTATTTTACTCATGAAAGACACATGTTTAACAACAGCAACCTCCAAGTTTCAGTTTCTATACAAAGTAGGAGAGAATATTTTGTCTTTATCCTTCATCCGTCGCTGCTGGCAGGCTGTGGTCAGCGTGAAAGATTTTACTGCTTGCCCACTCTCATTAGGGTTTAACTGCAGGTGGGTATTCGGTTGCGTTTATTTAGAGTAGCTTGTTAGAATTAAGGTAGGAAGTGAGAAAAAGGAAGCATGTTACCCCTCGAAACTGTTGTAGGAAGCAGTATCTACTACATATTCCATTGGAAAAATGTAGAGGCCAATACTCTCTGAATGGGGATATGTAGAGCTCAGCTTTTGCTGCTGTTAGGAATTGCTCCGGTGTTATCTCGGGTGCCCGCATGCTCTGGCGATCTTTCTATCCATGTAGCGAGATTTCACACCGGTAGTTTCCGCTCTACTGTATTGACACCATGTCTCACTATTATGCTGCACTAGTAAAGACAGGAACCTCTGCTGCTACAGTAAATATGGTGCGTCACTTACATGCGGAGGAACATGTGTTTATTTGCGAAATTTTGCTTTAAATATGAATCTGCTTGTCGTGTGCACATGGAATTTGTTGAAAGAGTGTGGAGTATTTCTGAAAAATAAATATTTTTCTGTCAAAATTTCAACATTTATGTTTACGTCCAGTTTTTTTTTTTTAAAAAAGAACCTATTACAGAAGCCAATACTGAAAAACTAGAAGCTTCTGGATCTGTTCCAAATGTAAGACAAGCCTAACTCCAATTTATGTTTAGTAATTGTAATCAAGTTTTTTTTTTTTTTTTTTTTTTTTTTTCTTCCATTTATACACCGCCTTTAACTGCTATGGTCATATCGGCGGCTGTTCTCCTTTGGAACATACCGAAGGTGTTAACTCGTTATCTTTAGTTTTTTAATCATTAGGTCACGCGCACATTCACACTCTCATTCATACTTCCAGACTCTGGGGAAGATGGGGAATTATCTTGGTCGGAGAAAAATCCCCATCCCCACCGCCGGGAATCGAACCTGGGACCCCTAGCACGGCAGGCAGGTGCTCTGCCGACTGAGCTACGGGGCCAGCCTGTAATCAAGTTTACTTTGTCTTAAAATTTCACTTATTGGAATAACTTTTCCTTGAGCTGATGTAGTTACTCTTAGAATAACTTTTGTAAAAGGAAATGACATTTTCTAATAATTTGAATTATCGCCCCCTCCCGTTCAGAGTAACATCAGAATCCAGAGTAAATTAGAGTTTAATGATGAAGCCTGGAACTCAGGTACTTACCCCCCCAGGGGCCTACTACGGTAGGTACGGGAATTGGTGATCCCGGGGTCCCGAGCCAATCATCCCCATCGTCACCCTCTCACCCCATTTTGGTTGTGCCACGTTGGTCACCCTTAGTTTTAAGCTTCTTCCTCTTCTAGGTTTATTGTTCTATTTTAGCTTTAGCTGTTTAGGTTTATAAACTCCTGCCTCACCACCAGGGATCTTTCTTCTGTCTCCGTGGTTCCTGTCCCACGGTTCCAGCGCGGCTTCCGACTTGCGTGCTCTCCGGAGGTCTCAGGCGTGAAGGTTGTAGTGGACTCCCTACTGACCCTGTGTGTGACCTTAGGTGCGGAGCCCGTCCACACCGTCATGTACACTCACGTAGTCTCAATGAGGCCCGGCTGGTTTTAATGGTCCGAAGGCCGTGAGTCATTGGGCCAGTATTACCAGCCGGACGTGTTACCGCTGACGGGAGCCCCGGTGTAATCAACCACAAGCCCCCTGAATCCGTGCATGCGTCTGTTGACTGCTGCACGGCCTAAAGTGGGGGGCCACAGGCGGTTATTCCTGTGGTAGGGGCCTAAAGCCGGGGTGTCACGTGGTGAACGGTTCTCACATTTGGGCAACAGTAGTTGGACGGTAGCTCTTCTGAAGTACAATCGAGATCGGTCGTGGGAGGGGTCTCCCATGACGGCGCAGACCGTGAAGGTTTGGTGTCTTTTTCTTTCACCCCCGGATGGCAGGCTGACGCCGACGGTTCCGGAAGGGGGTCCTCTAACCATGGCTCCTCCGCGCAAACCTTCCCCATTTGATTCCTTTTTGGTCGTGACACTGACTTGTGAAAACAAGACAATGCGAGACATTAGTCCTTTCTATATCCAACGCGAGCTTGATCGGATATGTGGCGTTCTAAAATCTGCAACTCGGTTAAGAGACGGTACCCTTTTGGTAGAAACAAAGAACCAGGTTCAGTCCAGTAAGCTCCTGAAGGCTTGCTTGTTGGGTTCCTACCCCATTCGGGTAGCCCCACATAAGACTTTGAATAGCTGTAGAGGGGTCGTGACAACCTCCAGTTTGGACGGCCTCTCTAACGAGGAAATAGCATCTAATTTGACTGACCAGAATGTGTGCGAGGCGTACCGTCTCCTTGGTAAACGTGATGGACAGTCTGTTCCGTTGCGGACAGTCTTCCTCACTTTCAAAGGAACCACATTACCGGACGCTATCTATTGTGGGTACGAACGTGCTGCAGTGCGACCGTATGTCCCAAACTCTATGCGCTGTTTTCGGTGTCAGCGGTTTGGGCATACTCAGGCCCGTTGTACTTTTGATGCTGTATGTGACCGTTGCAGTTTACCTCCCCATGGCGACGCTATATGTACCCGCGACCCGGTCTGCGTCAATTGCGGTGGTACGCATCCCTCCAGCTCCCGGCAATGCCCGCAGTTTCTTGATGAGAAGGCCATTCAGGAACTGCGTGTCAAAGAACGTCTGTCCTTTCTAGAGGCAAAAAGACGGTTTGAGCAACTGAAACCCGCTGCCAGCTTAGGATACGCAACAGCAGTTCGCCGCTCTCCTGTGCATGCGACGCAGTCTGTTGCCACACGGACCCTCAATGTTTCGGATGCTTCAACCCAATGCGACTTCCTGGAGATTGCCACACCTTTTAAGGCGTTGGCACCAGCAGCCTCGTCTAGCTCCTCTACTGCCCCAGCTGCAGTTTCACGTTCTGTGTCGGTCAGCACCACTCCCGGTACTTCTACGGGTTGCCGCTCGCGTAGTCGCATTCGAGGAACCGGAAGGACTTCTGTTCAGTCGGTTTCCCGATCCCCTTCTCGAAGGGACTCTTCCGACTCCCGCACATCTGAGGAGTCGCCCATGGAGCGACCGTTTGTCGGTCCCAAGTGCGCCAAAGTGCGGAAAAAAGAGAAACGACGTCCGACTACCTGAACCCGCATTCCTCGCGCCCTGCAATATTTAACTTTCTCCCTAACACCGCCGCTCCTCCCTAGCTCTTTTCCATGGCTCTCTTAACGTAGAACATTCGTGGTGTGCGCTCACATAGGGCAGAGCTCCAGCTCTTGTTGAGGACCTACAACCCCATAGCGGTTTGTTTACAAGAGACCAAACTTCGCCCTCAGGATGCTTTTGATTTGCGTCATTATATTCCGGTACGCTTCGACCTTGTGCCGGAAGTGGGCTCTCCTGCTCATGGTGGTGTCATGATTCTCACACGTGCTGATGTTTTTGGTCAACCTCTACCCCTTAACACTACTTTGCAAGCTGTTGCTCTTCGGTTCAGTCTTCCCGGTTTATCGTTTACCTTATGCACAGTTTACCTCCCCCCTTCAGACTCCGTCCTTCTTGCCGACCTCTCTCAACTCGCGTCGCAGCTCCCCACACCCTTTCTTCTTTTGGGGGATTTTAATGCCCATCATCCGTGTTGGGGCTCTCCTAGGGCGTGTGCAAGGGGAACCCTACTTGCTGACTTCTTTGACCAGTTACCTCTCCTTGTTTTAAACACTGGTGAACCCACTTTTTTCCGATTCCACCGGTACTCCCTCCCACCTCGATCTTTCTCTCTGCTCCACACAGCTTGCTCATTGTTTCCAATGACATGTAGTATCTGACACTCATTCCAGTGATCACTGCCCATGTGTGTTAACGTTACTCTCCCACAACGTTCCCCGCTCGCGTGCATCCTTATGGCAGCTCTCCAAGGCTAACTGGGCGCTCTTTTCCGAAGCTGCCACATTCAAGGATTCACAGTTTACTTCTATTGACCTTCTGGTCGACCATTTCACTTCAGTTGTTGTCTCCGCTGCCGAGCAATCTATTCCGAAATCCTCCACGGAGCCTCGGCGTTTGCCTGTCCCGTGGTGGACTCTTGAGTGCCGCGATGCCCTTCGCGCACGCCGGAAAGCTCTTAGGGTATTTAAACATCACCCCACCGTCGAGAACTTGGTAGCTTATAAACAGCTGCGCGCACAAGCCCGACGTGTTTTAGGGCTAGCAAAAGAGCGTCCTGGACTTCCTTTGTTGCCTCTTTCTCGCACACCACCCCTTCTTCTGTGGTTTGGGAGAAACTCCGTCGTGTTGCGGGTAAACGGCCACCCTCATTCATTCCTGGACTTCAGGATGGACCTCTCACTGTTGTAGATGCGGTTGATGTTGCTAACTGCCTGGGTATCACTTTTGCTGCAGCCTCCAGCTCTGCCAACTATGTTTCGACGTTTCGGGTCCTCAAGTCTCAGATTGAGGCCCAGGAATTATCTTTCCGCTCAGCTAACCTGGAGTGCTACAACGCAGAATTTAGCTTCCGGGAGCTGGACTCGGCGTTATGCTCCTCTCCCTTATCCGCTCCTGGGCCTGATGGTGTTCACGTGGCTATGCTTCAACACCTCTCCTTTGCTGGTAAAGACTTTCTGCTACGCATGTACAACCGCATCTGGCGTGACGGAGTTTTCCCTACAGCTTGGCGCGAGGCAACTATCATTCCGGTCCCAAAACCGGGTAAGGACCGCCGTTTGCCCTCCAGTTACCGCCCCATCTCCCTCACTAGTACAGTGTGTAAGGTGATGGAACGCATGATTAGTGGGCGCTTACGATGGTGGCTTGAGTCGGAGAACCTTCTGTGCAACATCCAATGCGGATTTCGCCGTTACCGTTCCAGCACTGATCAGCTGATTTCCCTCTCGACTCATATCATGAACGCCTACCTGCGCCGCTGCCAAACTGTGGCCGTCTTTTTTGACCTTACGAAAGCCTATGACACCTGTTGGCGGACTGGCATACTACACACCATACATCAGTGGGGTCTTCGTGGTCGACTTCCCATTTTCCTTCGGGAATTCATGATGGAACGGTCCTTTCGTGTTAGGGTGGGGTGTAATTTATCCCGCGTTTTCCACCAGGAAAACGGGGTACCCAGGGTTCGGTCCTCAGCGTTACCCTCTTTGCCATCGCCATCAATCCTATCACTGAGTGTATTCCCGCTGGAATATCCTCTTCGTTATTTGTTGATGACTTCGCCGTATATTGTAGCTCTCGGCGGACGAGTATCTTGGAGCGTCGGCTCCAGGTCTGTTTAGATCGCCTTTACACTTGGAGCCTCCACAACGGCTTCCATTTTTCCACCGAGAAGACCGTGTGCGTGAACTTTTGGCGCCGTAAGGCATTTGATTCACCCTCACTCCACCTCGGTCTCCATACGCTTCCTTTTGCAGAGGAAGCTAAATTTTTAGGATTGGTGTTCGATAGGAAGCTCAGCTGGGATTCTCATATCGCTTCCCTGAAAGGTCGCTGTGCCCGCTCCCTCAATATCTTACGTGTCTTATCAGGTACATCCTGGGGAGCTGATCGGACCGTGCTCTTACAGCTCTATCGGTCCCTGGTACGATCAAAGCTTGACTATGGGAGTGTGGTATATTCGTCGGCTCGGCCTTCCATTTTGAGCCGTTTGGATCCTGTGCACAATCGGGGTATACGTCTAGCTACTGGTGCTTTTCCAACCAGCCCCATCCCCAGTCTGTACGCTGAAGCAGCTGAACCTCCCCTGTGCTATAGGCGAGATATTCTTTTAGGCACCTATGCATGCCGTCTATCCTCTCTACCCACGCACCCAACGTACAAGCCTTTCTTTGACTCGTCTCTTGATCGCCAGTACGCTGTCAGCCCCCTTGCATTACTTCCGCCCGGTGTTCGCTTTCGCCTGCTTCTTCGGGCCCTGGACGTCACACTACCGTCAGTATTACCTCGGAGGGAATCTATTTTTCCTCCTTGGTCGCGGTATGACACCCTATTCCACCTTGGGTTGACGTCGATGCCCAAGTCTGCGTTTCCGACCACTGGCATCCAATCCGCATTTTTAGAACTTCAGCAGCATTTTAAGAACTACAGTTTTATTTTTACGGACGGCTCAAAAACCGACCGAGGTGTTGGCTGTGCCTTCGTAACTGCTGCGGAGAGTTTTACGTTTCGTCTTTCCGGACAGTGTTCGATTTTTACCGCTGAACTTTTTAGTATCTATCAAGCCCTACTTTTTATCAGCCAGCAGCACTCTAACCACTTTGCCATATGTAGCGATTCTCTGAGTGCTCTACAGAGCATTCGTTCGCTGTACCCCAGCCATCCCCTAGTACAGCGAATACACGATCGGCTGCATTCGCTCGCTGATTCAGGGTTCCACGTGTCGTTTGTTTGGGTTCCCGGACACGTAGGCATTCCGGGCAACGAGGCTGCTGATGCCGCCGCGAAGTCTGCTATTTTATCCCCCACTGTTTTTAGCAATTCCGTTCCTTTCGAGGATCTTAGTGCTTCCCTTCGCCGAGCCATCAACACTCGCTGGCATGATGACTGGTCCGCGCTTGTTGGGAACAAACTCTGGGAGGTTAAACCTCTTCCGCTTCCCTGGGCCACATCTTCACGTTCTTCTCGCAGGGAAGAAGTTATTTTAGCTAGACTTCGCATCGGGCACTGCCGTTTTAGCCATCAACACTTGTTACGCCAGGACTCAGCACCTCATTGTGCTCGCTGCGGCGAGCCTTTGACGGTGCAGCACTTTTTAGTGGAGTGCCGATTTTACTCAACATTGCGCTCCTCCTTGTGTTTGGCATCCAACCTCAGCGCAATGTTGAGGGATGATATTGCTACTGTGGAGGTCCTCTTCGACTTTTTACAGCGCAGCGGAATGCTTCGTTCCATATGATTTCAACATCCCTCGCCGTGCCTCATTTTAGATTCATCTCGGCACTCCTGTTTTAGCTATTTTAACAGTTTGAGCATCTTTTAAGTTTTTTTTTTTGTGTTTTTGGACCTCTTAGTGGATTTTATTGTTTTTAGGGTTTACATTTCAGGTGGGCTTTACCTAGTCTGAGCTCGGGCGCTAATGACCTCAGCTGTTGTGCGCCCCTAAGCCCCACTACTACTACTACTACTACTACTACTACTACTACTACTACTACTACTACTACTACTACTACTACTACTACTACTACTACTACTACTACTACTACTACTACTACTACTACTACTACTACTACTACTACTACTACTACTACTACTACTACTACTACTACTACTACTACTACTACTACTACTACTACTACTACTACTACTACTACTACTACTACTACTACTACTACTACTACTACTACTACTACTACTACTACTACTACTACTACTACTACTACTACTACTACTACTACTACTACTACTACTACTACTACTACTACTACTACTACTACTACTACTACTACTACTACTACTACTACTACTACTACTACTACTACTACTACTACTACTACTACTACTACTACTACTACTACTACTACTACTACTACTACTACTACTACTACTACTACTACTACTACTACTACTACTACTACTACTACTACTACTACTACTACTACTACTACTACTACTACTACTACTACTACTACTACTACTACTACTACTACTACTACTACTACTACTACTACTACTACTACTACTACTACTACTACTACTACTACTACTACTACTACTACTACTACTACTACTACTACTACTACTACTACTACTACTACTACTACTACTACTACTACTACTACTACTACTACTACTACTACTACTACTACTACTACTACTACTACTACTACTACTACTACTACTACTACTACTACTACTACTACTACTACTACTACTACTACTACTACTACTACTACTACTACTACTACTACTACTACTACTACTACTACTACTACTACTACTACTACTACTACTACTACTACTACTACTACTACTACTACTACTACTACTACTACTACTACTACTACTACTACTACTACTACTACTACTACTACTACTACTACTACTACTACTACTACTACTACTACTACTACTACTACTACTACTACTACTACTACTACTACTACTACTACTACTACTACTACTACTACTACTACTACTACTACTACTACTACTACTACTACTACTACTACTACTACTACTACTACTACTACTACTACTACTACTACTACTACTACTACTACTACTACTACTACTACTACTACTACTACTACTACTACTACTACTACTACTACTACTACTACTACTACTACTACTACTACTACTACTACTACTACTACTACTACTACTACTACTACTACTACTACTACTACTACTACTACTACTACTACTACTACTACTACTACTACTACTACTACTACTACTACTACTACTACTACTACTACTACTACTACTACTACTACTACTACTACTACTACTACTACTACTACTACTACTACTACTACTACTACTACTACTACTACTACTACTACTACTACTACTACTACTACTACTACTACTACTACTACTACTACTACTACTACTACTACTACTACTACTACTACTACTACTACTACTACTACTACTACTACTACTACTACTACTACTACTACTACTACTACTACTACTACTACTACTACTACTACTACTACTACTACTACTACTACTACTACTACTACTACTACTACTACTACTACTACTACTACTACTACTACTACTACTACTACTACTACTACTACTACTACTACTACTACTACTACTACTACTACTACTACTACTACTACTACTACTACTACTACTACTACTACTACTACTACTACTACTACTACTACTACTACTACTACTACTACTACTACTACTACTACTACTACTACTACTACTACTACTACTACTACTACTACTACTACTACTACTACTACTACTACTACTACTACTACTACTACTACTACTACTACTACTACTACTACTACTACTACTACTACTACTACTACTACTACTACTACTACTACTACTACTACTACTACTACTACTACTACTACTACTACTACTACTACTACTACTACTACTACTACTACTACTACTACTACTACTACTACTACTACTACTACTACTACTACTACTACTACTACTACTACTACTACTACTACTACTACTACTACTACTACTACTACTACTACTACTACTACTACTACTACTACTACTACTACTACTACTACTACTACTACTACTACTACTACTACTACTACTACTACTACTACTACTACTACTACTACTACTACTACTACTACTACTACTACTACTACTACTACTACTACTACTACTACTACTACTACTACTACTACTACTACTACTACTACTACTACTACTACTACTACTACTACTACTACTACTACTACTACTACTACTACTACTACTACTACTACTACTACTACTACTACTACTACTACTACTACTACTACTACTACTACTACTACTACTACTACTACTACTACTACTACTACTACTACTACTACTACTACTACTACTACTACTACTACTACTACTACTACTACTACTACTACTACTACTACTACTACTACTACTACTACTACTACTACTACTACTACTACTACTACTACTACTACTACTACTACTACTACTACTACTACTACTACTACTACTACTACTACTACTACTACTACTACTACTACTACTACTACTACTACTACTACTACTACTACTACTACTACTACTACTACTACTACTACTACTACTACTACTACTACTACTACTACTACTACTACTACTACTACTACTACTACTACTACTACTACTACTACTACTACTACTACTACTACTACTACTACTACTACTACTACTACTACTACTACTACTACTACTACTACTACTACTACTACTACTACTACTACTACTACTACTACTACTACTACTACTACTACTACTACTACTACTACTACTACTACTACTACTACTACTACTACTACTACTACTACTACTACTACTACTACTACTACTACTACTACTACTACTACTACTACTACTACTACTACTACTACTACTACTACTACTACTACTACTACTACTACTACTACTACTACTACTACTACTACTACTACTACTACTACTACTACTACTACTACTACTACTACTACTACTACTACTACTACTACTACTACTACTACTACTACTACTACTACTACTACTACTACTACTACTACTACTACTACTACTACTACTACTACTACTACTACTACTACTACTACTACTACTACTACTACTACTACTACTACTACTACTACTACTACTACTACTACTACTACTACTACTACTACTACTACTACTACTACTACTACTACTACTACTACTACTACTACTACTACTACTACTACTACTACTACTACTACTACTACTACTACTACTACTACTACTACTACTACTACTACTACTACTACTACTCAGGTGCTTACAATAGTAAGTCGCCACATACGGTGTATCTCGAATACGAGAGCCCCTAGTGGTTTAGTGGGAAAATATGAGTCAGTTGGAGAATTTAATGTCATGACGGCACGTTGACCATGGTAGCTCAATGGGTAAGAGCGACTGGACGGAAACTAGAAGATCTGTGGTTCAAATCCCGGCCGTGACATTGAATTTTTCAGTTTGACTGTATCTTCCAAAACCTTAGCTTATACACGGCTAGTGTGAAGGAATTATTAATTTCCATCAATTAACTTAAACAATTAGAATATAAATTGATATAATAAATAGAGCTTTATGCCGGTCTAGGAGCCTTCCTGAGAAATATGCACATTTCGTAGTTATTCACATGTGCGAGAAAATGATGTACTATACGAATCCATATGATTCTTTTTAACCGTAGTTACTGAATGTAAGGACAATTAGCAACATTTACTAGAGAATGGTATTAAAAAGATAGGCAATCATAATAGTAGAGTTGACGGAAATTGTCAAACACATTGTCCCGAAACTTATTTAAAATTGGAAGTTAATTTAAGAAAAGGTCACACGCAAAAATGTAGCAGCCGGTTTTAAATACAAGGTTCCGAAATTGAGCAGCAAATTAGAAATTACTCGTTTAAACTACAGGAAATAACATTCACTTTGCGCTAACAACGACTGGACGGCCCTGACATCATGTAAGATTACATCAAGATCGAGAAAAGTAAATTGTGGGACAATATTTATACTTATTTTAAGCAATGTCCTTCCTTCTATACATTGTTGGAGTTCAAATTAATTCCTAACGTTTGTGAATATACGATCTGTCGCTCCTCAATGTTTCAGAAGAGTTTTCAGGCTAGAGCTTGCTGTGATAGCACTACAATATCAGTCAAATAATTAGTTGAACTCAAAGATCTGCTCATTATTAGGAGGACTGTTCAATAAAGAATGATCATAATTTTTTGCGGTCATAATTTTTCGCACTATAATTCAATCCTATTATATTCTATTAGCTTAATGTGAAACCAACAAGCCGTAGTAGTTATATTGTTGGTACTTCCTGGTTCCCGCCTGTGAGAACCAGGCAAGTTGAGACATGTAGTATCGCCTACCGCTGCAATGGAGGTAACACGCGAGGGACAATATGCGGCTTTGAAATTCTGCTTTCGTCTCAACAAATCTTCAGTTGAAGCCTATACAATGTTACAGGAGACCTAATGGAGAGTCTGTTCTTCCCTACAGTACAGCTCGAAGGTGGTTTAAAATGTTTAAAGAGGGGAGACAATCAACTTCAAAGGAAGATGGACCCGGTGCTCCAGTTACTGCTCTTACGAAAGAAAACATCAACACTTCTGCTGCCATTGTGAGAGAGGATCGATGAATTACCTTAAGATCACTTTCTGAAATACTGAACAATTCATTGGGTGCCACCCACACGTTGGTGACAGAAACGTTACACATGATACGTGTTTGTGCGCGATGGATTCCAAGACTATTGATTCCCGAACAAAAGGACATTCGCATGCAGTTAAAGTTGATGTTAGAGGAAGTTCCGGAGTTTCTTCCAAACGTAATCACTGCTGATGAAACTTGGGTACACCATTTTGATCCTGAGAACAAACAGCAAAGCTCAGTGTGGAAATCTCCTTCATCACCAACCCCCCAAGAAGCGAAAGTGGTTGCTTCTGCTGGGAAAGTTATGGTCATCTCATTCTTTGATATTCATGGAATGGTTTATCAGCATGTTGTACCTGCACACACATCAGTAACTGGACAATACTACAGGTATGTCCTAAAAACATTGCAAGTCCATATCAGGCGCAAAAGACCACATTTCCTTGAAGCAGGCTGGATGCTGTACCACGATAATGCGCGGTGGCATATTGCCAACGTTGTTGCTGAATATCTTGCAGAAATCAACGTGAAGTGCATCCCTCACCCTTCCTATTGTCCGGATTTAGCCCTTGTGACTTTTCTGTATTCCATAACTTAAAGAAACGCCTTCGTATGAGACATTATCCATCATCAGAAGCAGTGGTGAAGGCTGCGGAGGCAATTTTGAAGGATCTCTCAAAAATGGTTTCCAGCATGTCTGAAGACTGGCAGAAACGCTGGGACAAGTGCATCGCATTCAAGGGAGACTATTTTGAGGAGGACCACCAAAATTATGAGGATGAGTAAGGGTACGTTTTAAAAAAAATAAATGTAATCATTCTTTACTGAACAGCCCTCGTACATTAATTAGGAATGTTTTTCTTGCATCTGTCACTCTGCTCCTCTGTCACCTTTTTTTTTCTTTCTCACTCTTGCCTATAGAATGCAGTCATATGATGTTTGAAGACTAGCAAAAAATCTTTTTTTTTTTTTTTTCTGGAATATTAGTGGAAATTAAAGCATAAGTAGCAATTTGAGTAGTAGGAAAGTTGTTCCATAGCAGCATTTACCAGTTCGGAATTAATTGTTCATTGCCATAGCTATTTACGTGGTAATCGTAGTGAATCACAATTGCTGTACTTTCGTTAATTATTCATCCTGTTGAAAGTTGTAGAAAACAACTTTTCTGGATAATAATGTTTATAAGTTTTTATTGTGAAACATTTACCAAAATGTTAATAAGCCACATATTAAGATTTTTTTTATTTCCCGTCCTGTTGGAACACTAGATGAAGTAACTAAAAATGGCACATTGGCTATTGCGTCAAGTTGGACCTATTTTATCGTTACGAACATCGTTCCTGAGGGGTGGAGGGGAATAATTTGCACACATACCAAATTACTCAAGTGCTTCATGTTAGCTTATTGTTCACATTACTAACACTTATTTATCAAGTATCGAATTTTATAAGAAACATTACTCTCACATGTACGGATGAATCAAATATTTCTTTTTAAAACCTGCTAATTTAAATCATTATTGCCAAGCAGGAGTTATAAATAATTACCTTGCATGAATCTGACAAGAAGTTAAATACTTTCCATAAATTAATTTTAAAAGTAATAACAAGATACCTGGCAATTCAAAGTACTTGCAGCATTGTATGTTTGACGGGATCATGAATCATATGAGAAAGTTGAATGCACTTCCGGTACCTCATCACGGTAGCTCAGTAGTTAGGGGTTACGTTCTAAATCCCTCTTAGAACAAGAACACAAGACTTACACTGTGTAGAATTCAGCTCTTGGGGTTAAGAAATTTTTTTTCGGTTAATACGCCCGCCCATATTTCTTTAAAACATGTTTCGTATTTTCGTAGGTGGTAGCGTGTGTGCCTCACGTTCAAGAAGTCCCGGGTTCGAATCTCGGTCAGGGTGAGTGACCTGGATAAGGCTTTTCCGGGGTTTTTCTTATCCTGAAAGAGGAATGTGGGGTAACTCTAAGTTTTATGAACCCTGTACTCATTTTACCCATTTCACGTTGGAGGATGTGAATAAAGATAAAAAAATAGTGAAATTTCTGCCATTCACAGATAAAATCAGTTCAACCGGACGGCATCCTAATGCCATTTGCCCAGCACGTATAGAACCAGAGACACAGTTGCGTATCACCAGGGTCCCTGTGAACACTTGTCGAATCTGCCATTTACCGGGCACGTATAGAATCAGAGATATATTTGATTAGCACTGGGGTCCCTGTGAACAGAGTATTGAAGCTTCCATCTGACCTGCATGGGAAGAAGCAGAGGTAGAGTTGTCTAGCACTAAGGTGTACACTCGTCGAAGCTGCTCGTCACATATATAATCAAGAAATACTGCTTTTTTGGTTTAATTTACTTCCTCCAACGTTGTCATTCGGAGGATGAATGAAAATTAAACGATGCTCAAATGAGCCCGGGGTACATTTGTCTTTCAGGATAAGGGGAAAACCGGAAAAAAATCCTATCCAGGTAACTCACCCTGACCAAGATTCGAACTGGGGACCTCTTGAGCCTCAGGCAGACACGCTGCCATCTACGTTACCAAGGCGGGCAGAATTAGTACAGTTGCCTGGTACTAAGGCCTCTATGGGCACGTGAAGAACCAAAATGGTATGTTACAGGGGTAAGATTTAGAACAAAAGCTATCGGCCATACACGAACCACAAGGTATTTCCTAACAGATCCGTCCCGATATGTCCACGTAGCTGTGACGTGAACTAAATAGGGTAGGCATGTTAGACCGGAAATCATTCAAAGCAAAAATGGAGAATACATATATCTATAAAGAAAGGAACCATATGACTGGAGCACACTGAAGTTGCCATGCTTAATGTAATATCAATTAACGGAGTAAAATTTTTCTTAAAAGATAGGCTAAAGCTTCTCTCTGTATTGTAAAGTTCAGGAATTATTTTTCCCTTATCTAATTACGTAGAAAATGAAGCTAGTTACAGTGATGACGATTATAATTTAAAAAAAATGTGCTTATCCTTCTTGGGTTAATAAACATTTTCAAAGAGTTTTTAAAGAGTTTGGTATAACTTTAGTTCCTAAAATAAATATAGTATTAAAAATTTACTACATTTCTCTAAAAAATATGAAATTCTTAATAATAAAAAATCTGATATCAATTTAATTGTTTTAATTGTGATTAAGTTTATATTGAAAAAACAAAGGGTAATTTGGAAACCAGAACGAAAGAACATTTTCGTAACATTAAGAATAAACAAACTGATTAATCGGCCGTAGCAGATCATTTTTGGTCACTTAACCATGAAATAAATCCTGAAGTTAAATTATTAAAACAATTAAATTGTCCGACAGATTTAATGGTTCGCGTAATGAATTTTGAAATATCAGCAGTTGATTGTGTTCTTAAGTTTGTTTCGTAACTTCCTTGACGACGAAGTTTTTACTGAGGACGCGAGCAAGGCTTCATGAAATCTATTTCAACTAATTCAACTAATAAGAAAAATTGACATTTTCTTAAGATACGTGAAGTTTTTTTTTTTTTTGTTAGAAATAGTTATATTTGTATAATAAAGATCTAATTTTTGGCATTCTAATTAAATCGTTTAGGAAGTGTATAATTGACATTAAATATTGGATTGCTATAGACAGAGCAGCAGTTCTTGTAGACGGCTTCGGTAGCGTAGATGATAGCATGTGCAGCTCACGTTTAAGAGGACCCGATTTCGAATTTCGGACAGCATGAGTTATCTGGATAAGGTTTTTTTCCCGGAGTTTTCTCTTATCCTGAAAGATGAATGTCGGCAAACTCTTAAGATCTGTAGACTCTGGGCTCATTTGAGCATCATTTCACCCGTTTCATTCATCATCCGCTATGAGTTAACATTGGAGGACGTAATTTTTTTAAAAGTTGTTCTTGCATTATTTTGGCAGTTTACATCCCATGCGTACTTTACGCCAGTATGAAAAGCCATACTGTAAGGGCTTTTACTTGGGGTTAATGAAAATAAAAACATAAGTAAAGGTACGCGCCAATTGCGCGTTTTCCTATCTTCTTGGAAATGCTAAGTTTGGGGAAGTTAGGTCAGCAATCGGTACGTTTTCATTTTACATTGTTTTTGTACAAAACACATTTTAATCTCAGGATATCTCTCTGATAGCACTGTATAGTCTACTCCATAATTTTCCTGCATACTTTAAAATAGCACTCATAAGTTAGCCATGAACATAAATTAAACGGTGTCTCCATAACATAGACTTTATCGCACTCGTCTACAATTAATTCTTGCACTAGCTTATTCTATCTACTTCTTGTTAATACAGATAAACCTTCATTTATCATTTACACGTTGTTTATAGGTATAAGAAGTAAGCTAAAGGCATAATCAAGCAGTGGTTGTATAATGTCTTTGAAATCTGTTCTCTTTGTATAAACTTGGGCAGAAGGGAATACCTAGATGTAGTTGAGAAAAGTATAAAGTATTTGAAAATTGAAACCAATAACAAGAATATCTCAAAATATTAACGCTGCAAACAGTTTTGACATAAATTGTATGCTTTAAAGAAATGTACATTTCTTTTGTGCTATGATTTTTTACTATCCCAGACAATATAGTAGCTTGAAGCAATATTTTGGGATGATGAGATGAGTTGATTATCTTGCAGCATCAGGTTGGGAAGCCATCTTGAAGCAATATTTTACACACATGCAATGTTTGAAGATGCTATGATGATGCACCACATTGTGGTACCATCTTAAAGCAGGAATATTTGGAATGAAGGTGGCTGCAGATTAATTTCTCACCTTTGGTGATGATCTTGAAGAAATCTAGAAGTTTCTCCTGCAATTCTGGATAATTAGGTGCATCTGTAATTGTTGAGCGATGAGATCTTTTTCTTTCTCAGGATCGCCGTAACGGGGCTGATAAAGATAGTATTATTATAACTGTTGAATAATGGACAAATACTTTTCTTGTTTAAAGATGGAAATTTAATTTCTCATAAACAATTTTAAATTCCTTGAAACAATTCCAAATATTATTAATGCAGTCTTTATACAACCAGCAGTAGATTCCACGGTGAACTATTTCTTTTCTTGCGCACACGCTACTTACACATCTTTGATGCACACACAAAATTATTTCTGGCTGGCCCCGTAGCTCAGTCGGTAGAGCACCTGCCTGCCGTGCTAGGGGTCCCGGGTTCGATTTCCGGCCGTGGGTGTAGGGATTTTTCTCCGACCAAGATAATTCCCCATCTTCACCAGGGTCTGGAAGTATGAATGAGAGCGTGAATGTGTGCGTGATCTAATGAATAAAAACCAAAGATAACGAGTTAACACCTTCAGTATGTTTCAAAGGAGAACGGCCGCCGATATGACCATAGCAGTTAAAGGCGGGGTATAAATGGAACAAGGGGAAAAAATTATTTCTGTTATGCACTCGGATAGACAACTATACGTCTTACCCCTAATACTTTCATAAGCAGAAGAACAAAATCTTTTAAGACATTTAACAACGTAGCATATTACGTTGTCATAGTTACACCATTACCTACTTTACATTACTTATCTTATTATAAATACTAATCTCTTTGACTATTCTGAACAATATGAAATATAGAAATAACTGCTACAAGCCTTACAGAAGTAATTGAAAATAAAGATGACTTCAAAAGCTATTCTCAGAATATTCAAAGTATATATTTTATTTTTCACGAAAATGGCTTAAACACAAAAAAGAAATGACGAAACACTTTCCAAGTAGTTTGGGTTGATGGAATTTTCTTAGTGTCACATTCTTTGAAGGTCCTGAACTTAAATACGAAGTTGTTTTTGTTTTCAGTTACGCTGTCCGCACATACACACACGATCTTTTTCTAAAAATACTTGTTTCAGGGGCCTCAAAACATTCTCCGGTGAAATTTCTGCATGAATTTATGGGCGCATTACAGTACTTAATAAACTAAACATGTATTTGCATAGAAATCGGATATGTTCCATTCACGTTAAGAAGGAGCAAGGCAAGTCGACTGTGGTCTCATTATCTCAAGAACACATGCTTTTCTTTGTGTTGGAATTGTTACTTAAACGACGCGTGTAATGTCCTTCACGTTGCACCTGTTTGGCTCACGCTTTGCAGCGAAGATGACATACCATTCGGAATATCTGTACATACACCGGCTGGGATGCCGACAATTGTATCACCGTTCACCGCTTACAAGGGGGCATTGTCACATTGAACTGTGACGTTTTGTACTGAAAATACCGACAGGGAAAGCAAATAGTCGTGTCTGACGTTAGTAGGGCCTCTATTTACCGGGAAAACAATTATAAAGCTATAACTTCCGCTCAGCAATTACCTGGCTAGGATGGGATTAATGGTCTTCTACTCGTACCGAGGCTACAAGTATCTGCGGGCAAGACCGCATTAAAGATAACTTGCAACCAAGACCCGTAGCAGAGAGAAAATCGCCCGCATTTACGTAAAGTCTGTCTAGTCAACGCGAGTGAAGTTTGCCTTTTTTTATTATAAAATATATATGTGTATATAGATATATTTTTCTTTTCCTTATTTAACCGTTTTTTGTTTCCGTTTAATTACCTATCTGTTTTCTGTAGTTTCACACACATACACTATACACATAAACACCCATGCCCAGGGCGGGACTCGAACCCGCGACCCTCTACGCGGTGGAACGCTAGAGACATACGTTCTAACGACCATGGCTACGAGGGCCGGCATCTCGCAAAGGAAACGGACCCTACCGCCCACTAATCTCCTCACTTCAGAAATGTAACACTGTCGTTGAGGACCAATAGCAACCCTGAAATGATAGTCGCATGTTTACTCCTCGTGGAGTCTCAGTTACCAAAGTTCCAACTTCCAGTTGATCTGTTTGATTACGTGCGGAAATTCACGATGTGGAGATCGTGGGAGGGAAATGCAGTGGTGAATGCAAATGAAGTAGTAAATAACTTTCAGTCAAGTGAAAATAAAGTGATGACAATAGTATAAATAAATTGGAAAGTGTTGCTGGGCCGAGTTATGTTACTGGAAAGGTTTCAAAAAACAGAGTTATAACGGGAAGTGTTTCTAAGCAAATTCGAGCGCTTGTTTTGAACACATATAAATATGTGGTGAAAAATAATCTTGGTAAGGGGTCATGCAATGAACCTGATAAATTCTGGGTATTCACAAAAATACAGTAAGAAAAATTGTGACGAAAGGAATACCAAAGACGCCGATCAAGCGTGAAAACAAAAGGAAACGTTTCTCCAACGTTTGATAATTTAACATGCGATTTAGTTCGCCGAGAAATTTATAGATTCTATGCAAAAGGGAGAGCGCCCACCTTAGACGAATTGGTTGCACATTTGCAAAAAAATTGTGATTTTCCTTATGGGCACTGCAGTTTGCGCGGTCTCCTAAAGGAGCTGAGTTTCAAATACCGCATTTTGAATAAGATAAGGGTTATTATGGAATCCAGCAGAATTGTAGTATATATATAAGGAAGTTTCGCAGTAATGAACATAAGATAATTTATTTAGACGAAACCTCGTACGATACCCATGACGTATCGAGAAAGGTGGCAACCTTGTAGGAGGAGGGCCGGTGTTGTAAAACTATTATAAGGGTTCGTCAAAAGAGACGGTCGACGTGCACACGCGTTAATTAAACAGACTCTACTGTTCGTTCACTGATGTTGGGGTTCCCTTCTAAGCAGGTAGGGGAGGAGCTGGCGGTAGGAGGAATGTTTACTTAGTCTGAAACAAGTGAGGGGTAAAGGCACACTACAGAGTAAAGGAAGTATTGTTGCTAATAATATTTGTGAGTTCACTGTCCACAGTTTTGGGATTGTGATCATCCGACTCCGTGTGGTTCTGCAACATTGTTGATTGTGTACCATTTTAGGGGCACTGTTTCAGCGTGGCGTGTACCCTTGATAGCTCAGGTTCCTAAGGTCGGGGGTTGAAACCCGGCGGAGGCCGATGAATTTTTTTTCGGGCATAAAATTCCTTAGTATGGATTTTTTTTTTCGGAAAGGAAGTTCGTGAAGATCTGCGACACTTAAAAGAACATGAAGTCTGATAAAGAGGCCTCTGAGCCAAACCAAGCGAAATGGTTGCTGAGAATGGGGTGCTGAGAACCACATCAGATAAAATAAATAAAATAAAAAAAAGATAAACTGTGCTCTAATCCACCGTAAACACGATAAAACACTATCCTTAAAGGACTACAATCTTTAAATGTTCCGCCGTTGTGGAACGTTGTGGAATTGTGTGCAAATTTCTTACAGCCGCATAAGCAAGCATTCTAGCGCCAATATGGCGAGTGAGTCTTGCGAAATGAGTACGCGAGTGCGTTAGTGAATCAACAGTGTTCGCGTAACGGAAAGCGCTGTTCTCCGAGCAAGTTTGTGACGATTATTCTGACGTTCAAAGACCGCTGTTACGGCATTGGAGCAGAGAGCGTTCGACTCCCCAAAGAGTGAATCTACCGGAGGAGACTACGTCACGGAAAGGTTTATATGAAAACAAGTTGAAGTGACAGTATGATGTAGCGAAGTCTGAGGTAAAACTGAATTAGGCTATTAAGCAACTTTGAAAAATTAGTTAAGTGATAGTTTGAAAACTGAGCTGCAGTTACACTTTCGTTACTGAATAATTTTACATTTACATTGAGAATAATGTTATTTTCGATATACTTAAAAACAACTGCAGTTCGATATGTAACATCAGTGTTACTTGTTAGAATAATTGTATTATTCGTTAAAAGGCCTTCTTTTCCTCCCCTTCCCCAGAATTGGATTCCAATGAGACCTGGTGGGAGGAAAATACTGCTGCAGTCACTTAACATTTTCTACTCACTTTACCACCAAATTTTCTTACAAAGCATAAATACTCTAATCGATATAAACTTTTAATTACACATGTTGTTAAAGTCATAAGAAGAAAGACTAAGACTAAAGTGATATTGTTAAAAATCGGGTTTGCTTGAAGTTCTATGCTCCTTGTACCACAAGAAAAAATGAAATACGTATATCTAAGTATTCAGAAGTGCAAACCAATAACAAAGTATATTTCGGAAATGGTTAATGGCTCAAACATTTTTATTGAACATTAATTCGGCTCTAACTAGATCGGCATTATTTGAGTTGTAAGATTTTGTGTATCCCATTATGTTTACTAATTATACAAAAGTTATTCATGGTGAAGATGACTTGATAGGCTATTTGTGGAGAATTGTTGCATTTTATTGTGCAAAAAGAATTTTTGGATGGAATGTAATACCATAATCAGTAGTAAAAGTATAAATAAATGATTAATATATTGGGACATAATTTTAGCACATGTTCAATTTTGTGCCATTGATTATGGTACAGAAAGTACTGCATTGCACAAAAAATTCAATAATCATCTTACCAGATACAAACCAGAAACGCTCCCAATATAGCGAAAAGGATTAGGAAAACGTATGCCTTGACTACGCAAACAATTAATGGTTGGTTAAATACTAAATCCTAAAAGTCATAACTCTTTTATGTGTGCAAGGCAAAGCATTTTATGGAATTTCTCCCATCCCACGACCCTTTATGTGAAAAAATGGCATGGTTTTTCATTTGCTAAAAAATGATTAACTATAGTGCGACCCTATAAACCTGAACCATCTCAATAGGCCATAGCTTTTGAACCAATATTAGGACACACGTGCAATTTTGGGAGAATATGATACACAATTGGGAGATTATATTACACTATTTACATCTCAGAGAAAATGTTGGAAGTGTCCTCCACCAGCATCTATACATGATACGACTGTAGACACTGAAGTTTATATGGATATCTTCAATACATTTCTGGAGCACCTGGATGATATTGAATAGAGAGAAGGTTATTTCCAGCAAGATGGAGCAACGTGCCATACATCTAATGCCACCATGGAACTTGTAACCAGTTTCTTTGATAATCGAATAATCTCAAAAGGTTTGTGGCCCTCCAGATCTCCTGACCTAACTTCACCAGATTTTTTCTTGTGGGGTATCTAAAAAATAGAGTGTACAAGAACAGGCCACGGACAATTGATGTTTTCAGGGAATCCATTCGAACCGAAATACATAACATTGGCGAGGATACTCTCTGTAAAGCTTCAGAGAATATGGTGAGACGAGTGCAAACATGTATAGATACTGGTGGAGGACACTTCCAACATTTTCTCTGAGATGTAAATAGTGTAATATAATCTCCCAATTGTGTATTATATTCTCCCAAAGTTTCGCGTGTGTCCTATTATTGATTCAAAAGTTATGGCTTATTGAAATGGTTCAGGTTTATATGGATCGCACTGCTTTATATCACTTAATAGCAGTTCAAACGCAAGTCGGAGCCCTATACTTTTTTCAGTATTGTCTGGTGGAGCATGTAGATTGTCATTGTGGATAAACCAGGGAGCTCCTGTAATTAATATTGCTTTGATGAGGGAAAGTAGTGAATAGGTTTATATTTTAGTGCCAGTGTTTCATATTTCACCTGTGCATTTCGGTGCCTGTTTGTACTTCATTGGTGATATTATCTGGCGTAAGTTTTGCATCAACGGGGGGGGGGGGGGGGGAGGCCGGGATATGTACAGTATACAACAGGAAAGAAAGTCTCCTGGGCCTGAGACGCAGGGGGATTGGAGAAGGTTCCTACACCTCCCTTGGTAATTTATGACACCCCATGTCCGTTCAGTTACAGACCATTCAAAAACATTCTGATGGCTTCTACTTTTGTGAATGAATCTTTTCGGTTTTAGTGTACAGAGTGAATAGGACGCACGCTTTTTTTAACGGTTCTGCTCCTTGTGTAGCATGCGTTCTCTGTCTCACACATTTGCTGTCCTTGTCACACTGTGTAAGGGTGGCACATTCCTTTCAGAGACTGCGTTGGTGGACAGTATAGGTTCTTTCAACAAGAGTGTCCTATCTTTAACATGTGATAGCTGCCGTTATTGAGTTACACCAGTCATTCTCTTTATGTGGTTACAGTTGTTATTGACAAATAGTCATGGAACCTTACAGCATTCAACAACGCATAGAGATAGTGAAAATTTCTTATCAAAATGGATCATCTGTTCGCCAAACTTTCCGTGTATTGCGTGAAGTTTACGGTGCAAATGATGGTAATTGCTATTTTGCCCTTTTTTGAATTCTATATTTAATGTCCTCTTCTTGACTACAATTTAAATTTCTGCTCACTTCTAAGTATATACTCTCTTCACTTTTTAATACATCCCATGCCGTCTTCTAAAACTGCATGTTAGTTATTAAATATATATCTATATTTCATATTTAGTAGTAATGTTTACATCTGGCTTTTACCATGGTTGTTCTTAAAGGGCGCTGATTATCTTGCATTTGAACACTTTTATCTACATACGTTTAGATTTGTGAGGATTCATATTCACAATTTTTACCCAGTTGTTGAACAGTCGTAGAAGGAGCCAAGTTCCAGAAGATTTTTTGGTATGAATGCAGTATTATTTATCTAAGGGATAGAGGAAGTAAAATTACTCATGTTTTCAAGGGGGAAGGGAATACAAAATAAAACACATTTGAGGATTTTAACGGAACTGAACATCCATCTCATCGATCTCATAGTTTTGTTGTGCCCTGTTATAATGCAAGAGTAATGCACTTAGTTGGGCGGCTCTGTGAGCTCCTTGTGAGAGGGTAACTGGATCGGAAGCTCAGAGAAGCGTGTAATAACTGGTAGCCTGAAAGTAGGAATGCAATGCGAGCTATGTCCATACATTAACATGGCGTTATGCTACGACTTTCTCTTCGTCACGCCTGCGAATTGTTTACCTCCGTTCCACACACGCCAAGGATTCCACTGCATCTTGATCATTTCCATGCAAGCAGCCTTCACAGTGTTTTGCAAAAGAAAATTGCATTAGCATGTCCTTTCTTATCGTCTCCAAAAGTGGAGTATGTTGATGGCGTTAGCATTCTTTTCTTTTTGCAGTTCCGATCGGTGAGTGAATACATAAGTAAATACAAATCAGTACGAAACGAGATTTGGAACACCGATAAGTCACTCTTCTCAGTGAAAGTGATGGTGAAACTAAGCAGCTTTCTGACAAAACTAATTACTTTTCATGTTAGGGTCATGTAGTTCAGTAATGATAAGAGCCCAGTTTCTAATGTAATCACATATTTTATTCCTTGTGGACAATGGAACCAGAAAGTGTCTACGAATAGAAGTATGGACTTTGTTGAACTCGAATTTAATTTTACTGATTTCAGCGTACCTTACACATTTTCCACAATCTTACACACAAATGTAGTGCCATGTCTTGTATTTGTTTTATCTCTTCATTTATAAGTGTTAATTGTATATTATTTATGTTACCATGGTTAAATATTTGCTCGATATATTAACTGTGAGCAAAATGTAACTGTCGAGACAGCACGTTAATCCTAAATTTAAATGTTTTTTCTGATAAGTGAATATTGTGGAAGATTTGAAGCAGTCTTCTTTAAAGATGACGGAGTGAAATGTTTCTTAAAGTTGAAAGTGATTGTTAGAAACTCCGGCTACCCTTACTTTACTCATGGTCTGGGAACTGGCCTACTGATCCCAAGGTTGCGGGTTCAAGCCCTGTTCAATCCGATGATTTTTAAGTGTATATAAAAGCAACAGTCCTATGTCATTAGATTTACTGCCACGCAAAAGAAGTGCAAGACACCGATGTGATCCTGGCAGTTGGCAGCGTCGTTAACAAATAAAATATGTATTATTTATTTGTTACTTTACTAACTATATATGTATGATCTTGAACGGTAAAGAGTTGCAGCCTTCTAGAGCATATGCACAAGAAAATGGTATCATTCAAGTGCAGTGCTGTGATATCTTGCAATGCAGAAAGATAATTTTCCTCGCACTATTTTTATCCGATTAAAAGGTAATTTACATCAGAAAGTAATTGAAATTTCTTATTGTGCCTTTGTCACAGAATAATAATACCACCATGTTACGTACAAGTTTTACACACATCTTTTGAAGTCTTCACAAAATATAGGAAACTTTAAAAGTGAAATTTATATAGTGATTATCGAACTAACAAATTGCCCGCCTCGGCAGCGTGGTGGTAGCATGTCTGCCTCACGTTCAAGAGGTTCCGAGTTCGAATCTCGGTCAGGGTGAGTTACCTGGATAAGGTTTTTTCCGGGTTTTCGCTTATCCTGAAAGACGATATGACAACGTTGGAGGACGTATAAATTACAAAAAAAAAAAAAAAAAAAAAAAAAAAAGAACTAACAAATTAAAATAATGATTATAGAGTGCTATAAGTATGTTACCACCGAGTGAAATACATTTTCATTTAGAGCTAGACGTTTAATCTAATTTAATAATTATATTTGTAATGGTACATATTACAATATTACAATATTACAATTTTTGTTGTTGTGATTTGTGTCCTCCAACGTTGTCATATCGGACGATGAATGAAATGGGTCAAATGATGCTCAAATGAGTCCGGGGCCAATGGAGCTTAGAGTTACCCAACATTCGTCTTTCAGGATAAGGGAAATCCCCTGAAAAACCGTATCCAGGTAACTCACCCTAACCGAGATTCGAATTCGGGACCTCTTGAACGTGAGTAGACATGCTACCATCTACGCTAACTAGGCGGGCATTGCAAATTTTACCCTATATCTATTTTCCTGTTACTTAATTGGATATTACATAAAAAATCTGGGCTGTATTAATGACATGTGAGGACTTCCATCACTGCAGCTACTACTTTCTAAGGAAGAAATGAGGTGTACGATATTTGGCAGATTACCGTAGATGGCACAGGGTGAATCTTCACGGACAGGTTGGAGCAGAAGGTTCCGATTCATATTTTGTCCACAATTGAAATATGAGTTTTGGTACTTTTCTTTAGCACAGATACGTACAATTTTATAAAAATTTGGGGCGGGGGGGGGGGGGCGAGAATTGAAAGCACCTAAAAAGGTGTCGAGTGCATATTTCCTCTAAATGCTAAATAGGTGGTAAAGGAAGTGATGGATGTCTTCTTCCAGAGCATTAGCATAGGTACAACTGAACAATTCAGCACTGAGAGCCTAACATGAAAATTATTTCGAGTTAATCCTTCATTAATGCGGACAAATTGTCTAATACACAGAATTAAAAAAAAAAAAAAACAATAATATACAGAAACTGTTTTCTCGATATCCTAATGATTTTATACGTCATAATTAACTTGGGCACTTGTATTTTATGCCACTTGAGAGTCTGGATATTCATTTGTGTTACAGCAATTATTCTTATTTTATGCTTTTTTGTACTTTTTATTACAAATACAGTTAAGAAAATGGGCTAATAAACATATGAAATTGATATTGGATTCAAATATTCCTTGTAAACCTTTCGATTTAAAAAAAAAAATATTAGTTTGGAAGTTTTTCCTCCTCCCACGTCCAAACAGGTTGAAATGGCTAATTTGCAATATGTACTTGGAAATATAGGTCAACTGCAGTCCATTGTAACACTTGTGTTCTGTTAAATATTTTATAAAATAATAGTACCCTTAAATAGTGATGTAATAGAGAAAACACTTTTTTTTTTTCGGTGACATTAGTTCAGAGCCCTTCTGAAAGACTAAAGTGATATACGTGTAGGATTATGTCCTGAAGAAGTATTACTGTTTTAGTTTAATTTTTAACAAGAGATCCCTATGTCCTTCGTAACTGATACTGTTCCATTTTCTCAAGGGAGGATGTCAGTTTACTAGATAGATCCATATTCGGAGTAGACTTCTAAATACACAAAATGTGGGATTTTACCAGTAAGCAAACTGTTTAAACAAAACGACATAGGTGAAAAAACTTATTCTGGAAAGCCTTCAAAGCTTTTAAAATCCGAAATGAAACAGCATCATCATCATCATCATCATCATCATCATCATCATCATCATCATCATCATCATCATCATCATCATCATCCCGCCTCTATACGTAGGTGGTAGCGTGTCTGCCTCACGTTCAACAGATCCTGAGTTCAAATCTCGATTAAGTGAGTTACATGGATAAGGGTTTTACGGGGGTTTCCTTTATCCTGAAAGATAAGGTAAGCTGTATGGTAC